>JARVZY010003959.1:0-28328 GCA_030686995.1 Artemisia argyi
ATTCGCTAGTTTGCTTGCAATCTGAGACACCTGCAATGAAACAAATAGTATCTGATGGTCAAGAAGCTGATATCTCAAAGATATGAGTGCATCACGAGCTCTTTTTATCTTTATAGCGAGTGCTTCGGTTTTAGCTGTTGAAGGAAGCATGCAAACAAATGGGAAAATAAAAATAATAAGGGATGATAACAAAAAAATGTATCTAATTTGTCCATTTTTGTTGTTATGTTCAACCTTCTTTTTCCTTACAAAGTTCGACCTTTTTGTGTATTTTGTTCATATACAGTGACCATTTTACACTTCAATGAGGGTGGTTAAAAGACTAAGGGTAGAATGTGTTAGGTCACCATTTAGTAAACACAAGTATGATATAAGAAGAAATAAGATGAGAAATGAGATTGGTTGATTATGAGACAATATGAAAGGTGAAAGTGCAAGAGTTTCCTTAAGGTAATCAAATAACCAACAAATGAAATGTAAACATAAGCTCACTATTTATAAGGGAGGAGTTAGGGCAACACTCCCTTCCTCCCTTATCCTTTCAATTCGTGGGCTTTAAGGCCTCTTGGGCTTTAACATGTTGCCCATTAACTTAAACAATAATAAGAAATAATACTTAAGCAACCTATTACAAAATATAATGACCGAGACTTGACTAAATACTAAAAGTATGATCCCAACAATCTCCCCCTAAGGGTCGGTCATCACGGTTGCTTGACGTCTTCATCTTTGTCGTTGACTTGTGACATGTGAAACTCTAGACGTCTTCAAAATGAATGAATGATAGTGAAAGTACTTTGCTCTTTGTCTTTGTTCATTGGTGATGATGCAGTGATTAAGTTATGAAGTTGTCTGCCGTTCGTCACTCCTGCGTCTGGGGTGGTTGTCTGCCATTCCAACATACTCATACATCTTTGGACTTTGACTTTTTTGAACAAGAAGTTCCTTTTCATGCTTTGAGATCTTTGTCATTATTCTTTGTAGATTCTTCTTATTGGTGTAGAATCTTTCTTTGAACTTTGTGTTTGTTGAGATCCTTTTGGGGGAGCTTTCTTTGACTTCAAGATGTATGTATGAGCATGTTGGAATCTACCATCATGGAAATGAGGTACCTGCGAGTAAACAGTTAGCAATAAAACAACCGGTACTTACGGATAAGGAATTAGAGCTCATCAACAGCATAGTGTGAAGACTCCTTCTAATCCTTATCCAGGCCGTTCCCATATCAGATACTCCCGAAGGAGCTTACGAGACCTACTAAGTAGCTCAATGACTGGGTGAGTCGCTGGGGATCACTCCACGACTGTAGACCGAGATGGAACCACCGCAAACACTAAGCGTAACCCTTGTGGGGTTACCGAAGTGACCTGCTGTCAGGGCTGTTTAATGTTGACCCTGGCAGGATTTCCGTTCAATCATTGAGAAATACTTACGTAATCCTCTCATAAACGTTCTCGGCAGATTGCTAAGATCTGCGAAGGACTCAATAGTTTACAACTGATGCCCATTGATGTAGAACACCAGCTGTAGAAAGACTAAGTGTTCCTAAGATATCTTTGATGTATCTCGAGGCTCTAGACTCTATAAGTGCACACCTAGGTTTCCTATGCGGAGACTGGGGAGGTGTCTCCTGCTTCAATATCAACCGTCTCTAAGAGATAGGTTGATAGGTTACGCAGGTTCCCCGTGAGAATGAAACAAGTTCTTTTAAGAGAACTTGAGTGGTTAAGAAGGTTTAGTGCATTGCGTCACTGGGTCCATGACGGCTTAATCTTCAATACCGGTGTTGTCTTTTGCAACTGCCAGTAGCATACGTATTGAACCCGGTGTCTGCCCTAAGGTTGAACATATGGAGGGCTATTTCTTTTCACCCTTTACTTTACTTTTCTTTTTAATTCTTCAACTCCTTCTTTCCCTTTCATTCATTTCTCCTTTTTTCGTATCATACCTAAGGACTTCTAATTCTAACTATGGGAGATGTCCTTGGGTAGATCCCTCCGGCTCTGGCGGATCATAGGACGGATATTCCTATCTTAATCACCTTATAACTCCGACAGTAGCCAAGAAACCTTTGATTGAAAATCTCTCAAAGTGTTAGTAATAATCAAATATTTTGGTTAACACTTTGAGAGTTTTGTGTACACTTTTGAAGGGCTCCCCCTGCACATGTGCTCATAAGTGTTTAATAATTTTGCACATGCGGGAGGAGCAAGCACTTTTGAATTGATCCACTTTCCGTAAACAAGACCGATTCGAGACACGCTTACATTACTAGTTAGACTAGCTTGAAGTTATTACCCGGCCTGATCAAGTTCACAGAAAGCTTCTCGAGACGGTACATTTCTACTAAGACATATCCTTTTCGAGACACGCTTACGTGGTTAGTTAAAGAGATGCATTGTCAGCTTTTAGGTGACAACTAGCTCTAGTAACTAACTTGATGTTATTACCCGTCGAGGCTATGTCCTTTCGATATTACTAACTTGTATTATCTCGTCAATTCCTGGGTCAATACTGAGTCTAGCTCGCACATGATACACCTTAAAGCTTTGACTTCGTATATTTTAATCACTTTTTCATTTTCTCCCCCTCAAAAATAGCATATAAAATGGTGTTTTTGACAAACATTTAGATTAAAATATGCCTTTTGAGTCTTTCGGGGAGATTCATCAAGAACTTTTGATTTAGAGCAAAGTATTTTGTTTTGACAAGTGCTCCCCCTCAACAAGTGATTAGGTCTTATTGAGGTGAAATACTTGTCCTTTTGAGCAGAATTATGAAAAATCATAAATGTTTGATTAATTCTACTCAAAAGTAAGAAGCCTTCGCTCCTTATATTTAGGATTGAGGCACTGATGCGTACCTCAGGGTCCTTTCTTTACAAGATCGGGTTGTGCACTGTAATGCGTACACAAGCCATTATTAAGTAAATTATTGACAAATCAAATGAAATTACTTACAATGATCTACCAGTCAGGTCTCTGAAATGTTAACACCGAAAATTTCTGTCTGCCTCCCACATAGCTCTCCAACCTTCGAAACTGATCCCTGCGCCTTAAGCGGTTCTCGATCCTTGAGATGAATCTGCGGGCATCCCTAACCTCTGTCGAAGTCCACCGTTTCGATTTACCCAAAGCAATGTCATCTACTCTGCTTTTGATGCCGTCTCTGATGAACTTTAACGTTTCATCACAGAACTTCTGAACTTCGGTGTAAGCCATGAAGCAGTTTCGACCATTAATGCTGCGGTAGGTGAACCCGAAAGGATGCTTGATCAGGGTGTACTGAGGCAAATGTTGAAGGTTGGGGATGTCGAACATGTTTGGTTTGGTGAGATTGAGCTTTTTCTGGTAACTTTCTACTCCTAACTGAAGATCTTCGACACGTTCTCTGATTACGATTTGCCTGATATAAATGAGGAGTGCTTGGATGAAGGCAAGTTGTATGTCTTTCGGTAAGCCACAGAGCTTTCCTTGCACTTTGAGTAGATACAGATCTTCGATATCATTGAGACGTAGGCGTGGAAAGTCTGACTCAGAAATGTCGTACTCCTTTTCATCAAGTCTTTTCAGTGTGATTTTGCTGAGGAAGGGGTACCCAAAGAAAGTGACAGTCGAGATGAATTGAATGGAGACTATCTTCAAATCACTTTCTACTTCGCCCATCGTCTGATTAAGTCTGCTGCTTCGATAGTATTGTGCCCAGTTTTCTGGCCAGTGATGAATGCCGTAGAGTGCGTTCCGGTCATATTCAACAATTTTGTCAACGAATAATGCTGTGGCTTCTTCTTCGATGGCTTTGTTGAGATATCGAGCAGCAGGGAGAAAGGCAAGTGAGGTAACGTACTTCTTCTCAATTGCACTACCGAGTGTTAGAAATTCCAAATCTGTGTTGAAGAAGGCCATGTACGGGATCTTTGGTTCATCAGGCCTCCCAATCATTGGTAGTGGTTTTGACCAGTCGGTGATGTACGGTGCTGACTTCTTTGTGACTGGGTCGACAAAAGATTCTGGATTAATCCAGTCAATATCGCTTGACATGGCTCGAGCGATATTTTCCAGATGATACTCAAGCTCGATGGAGTTTGCAGACCGATCTTTGAGAAGATTGAATGCTTCATTCTTAATTACGCGCAGCTCTTTCTTGTTCATCTTTTTCATCTTGAACTTGTGCTGAAGTAGTTGAGAATATTCCACTGTTCGACCATCTTGAGGTACTTGATTGTCGTCCAGTGGTGGTTGGGAATTAACCATCTTCTCGAACCAGGAATACTCGGCAGTCTCATCTTTATCGAGCCATTTAAGGACGGTTTTGGGTTTCTTGGGTTCCTTTTCTTTAGATGAGGTGTCCAGTTTGGGTTGATGATGTTTTCCTTTCCTTTCTTCTTCTTCTTGGTTGATGGTTCTGGAACTTCATCAGGCTGAGGAATGTCGTCACCACCGGTGTATACAAAGTGATCATGTTCTTTGGGGGCAGAACCTGATGCCTTCGGTTGGTGTGTGGAGGTTGTAGTGGTAGGGGGAATGACCGGTGTTTGAGATGAGGGTCCTTCGGTTTGTTTTTGTTTCTTAGCCTGAGAATTGGGATCCCTGTCTTCGTCATCTCTTTGACGTTTCAGCTTATCAGCCTCTGTGCTGCAAGACTCTTTGTTCATTTTGTCTATAAGTGCTTCCAGGACTTTTGCTTCTTCCGGAGTCAGGGTAACCTTGCTAGCCAGCTTTTCAAGGAGTTGAGCTTCCAAATCATCCAGAGAAAATCCTGGTAGAGGAGCAGTAGACTTGTCGGCTCGAAGAGTAAAGGTTGTTGATCGTATGACTTTCTTTACTGCTTGCTCAGCGAACTTGGTGAGTTCGTCTCTCATTGGTGCCAGCAGATCTTTCAGCTCAGCCACTAAGTGTTGTGCCATGTATTCCTGTGCTTGAGCTGCTAGTGCGGCTTCCAAGTTCTCTGTAACATCTTTAGCTAGGAAAATATCAACTTTATCTTGTAGCTCTTTGACGTTCGAGTTCAGCTTAGATAGTTCAGCAACCTGGGTTGCAAGTGTAGCAACCTGATCTTCAAGTTTGCTTCTCTTCTTCTCATGCACTCTTTTGAAAGCAGACTTGAGTAGTTTGGATGCAGCAGAGGCTTTGGAGCTAGGTTTCTTGATAGATTTGTCTTGTGTAGATTCAGATGCTGGAGGAGATGACTGTGTAGATTCAATAATGGTGGTAGAGTCTTTGTCATCACCTTTCTTTGGTTCGGGTTGTACAACTTCCTTTTGTATGGCTGCATCTTCTTTCACCCTAAGTTCTTCTGCCAGTTTCTCAGCTTCGGCTTTCAGTCTTAGCTCTTCAGCCAGTTTATCAGCTTCGGCTTTCAGACTTAGCTCTTCAGCAACCCTGGCTTCTTCATCTTTCTTTAATTTCTCTTCAGCCAGTTTGGCAGCTTCTTTAGCTTTCCTGCTCTCTTCCATTCTTATTGTTTCTTCCAGTTTAGGTTGAGCAATCTCTTCAAGTCTGGCCTCTTCTGCTTCTAGTTTTCTTTTCAGTTCCTCTTCCTGAGCCCGTTCTCTACGCTCCATTTCTTCCATAGACATAAGTCTTGGAGCATCAGTGTCCATGGGATCATCTTCTCCTTCTTCTCCCATAGTCATATCAAAGTCGGTGGGAGATACTGAGGGATTGTCATAAGTCACCATCTCAGTATGGATTCCAGTGGAAGACTCAGGAATGCTGCTGGAAGTGCCAACCTCGGTGGTGGTTTGGGTGAACTCTGGAGGTGGTGGTTGGTTAGCATTGAAGTCGTCGATTCGGCTGTGGAGGAGACCAAGTTTGAGTGCTCTTTCATTTTCTTCTTCTACTGAAAGTCCTTCAGGTTCTTGTACAGCTGTGACTGGTTCCTTCATCTTTTCCCTTTTGATCCTTTCTTCTTCCAGCATTGTCTGTGCTTTGGTGAAAGGTCTTTGATTGAGATGTGCCGGGTAAACAGCATTATCGGCAAACTCATCAATGTTAGTTGCCCAATCTTCGAATGTCAAATCCTTATCGTCAATTTCATCAAGATTGACTTCCTTGGTGATATTGGCATAGGCTTCACTGTAAATCGGACCTTCGTCGGATTCGGTTTGTTCAGAGTCAGCAGGTTTTGGAGAAGGTTGTGATGAGGGAAACCATCCAGGTTCGGGAATAGTAGCGGGCTGTTTGGTAGGAATTCTTCTCTTTGGAGTACCCTTCTTCTTCTTAGACTGAGTGGAACTGCCGGAGCTCCCAGTCTTACTATCTTTCTTACCCTTCTTTTGCATGAAGGAGGGTAGAACATCTTCGTCCAGAAATCCAATTTTATTAGCTTCAAGAGCTTGAAGGTAGTACTTGTAATTATTGCATTCTTGAACCTTCTTAGTCAGAAGACAATCAGGAAGTTTCTTTCCTTGTTTCCTTGTACTAGTATCCATTCTCTTGATGACCTTAAGTGTGTCCTCATTCTTGTATTTGTGCTGAAACTCATCACTCAGTCTTTGAGGTATGTCATCATATTCATGGATGAAGCTTGCAATGAGAAGTTTGGTGAAACGGACGAAAGGAATATTGGTCGTCTTGTGTTGTATGTGCCACACAATGTCTTCCCAGATAATGCTGGCATAATCAACCTTCTTGACATTAGCAATAGCCCAGAACAGCTTGAGATGTTGGAGCTTAGGGTGTTCATGGCCTGTGTCTCTGCCAGATAGTGACTTGGCAATTATGATGTAGAGAGTTCTCCAAGGCTGTGGAAGAAATCTGATATTGACCTTAGAGTGCCTAGTTATGACCCCTTCAGACTCATCATACCCAATATCTCTCAGCCATTCTATCAATTCTTCTTCACTGGGAACTTGGTCATAATCTTCATTAGGTTCAAGTTCAGGAAGTCCAAGAGCACTACGGAGAAGATCCTTGTCGACCGTGACTTGTCTCATGTGAAGCATACAAGTAAAGGATTCTTCAAGGAGGTCCAAGTGGATTGTGTGCCAAAACTGATGTATGTAGAAGCATGCCGCTGCAGCAGATTTGGTGAGTAGAACTTTGCACGGGTGATAGATAAGAGCATCTACTGCAACAAGGCAAGAGGACTCATTGCATGTAAGTTTGTTGAAGTTGACTCTCAGATTGTTCCTTCCTATCTTTCTGGAGTAGTTCTCAGGAAAGGTGTCTTCCCATGCACGTAAGGGTTCAGGCACTGGTACGTGCGGAATATCGTTGTGTTCTGCCATCTGAATAGATCATAAACACACACAAACATGGCAATTGTTGACGATGTTAGCATAGACATTCATATAAGATGTGTACATATAGATTTGCATGTTTGACATTGATCAGTGGGAGTTTGTGTGTGTGAAAACTTTTGATATGTGACAAACTTGAGTTATTTTACTTGTTAGAAACATAAGACAATTCAGTTACAACATAAGTTTATCATTTACAACAAGTTACACATTGAAAAATTTCCAACACTTAGGAAAAAAATTTGGATTTTGACAAGTTTACGCGTAAGTAGTTGTTTTTACGCGTAACCTGACTTAAGCGTAAGTATAGAAATAATGCGTAAGTGCAAAATCTACGCGTAAGATAGAATTTTACGCGTAAAAGTGAAACTTACGCGTAAGATCAATTTTACGCGTAAGATAAATCTTATGCGTAGAAATTGAAGTTACGCGTAGGATTACCCTTAGGCGTAAATTGTAACTTATGCGTAGGTAATGACTTACGCGTAAGTTCTAGACTTATGCGTAAGATCAGAACTTATGCGTAAGACCAATTTTTATGCGTAAACTGTGTCTTATCCAAGACACAATTTGACCACGTGTCGAATCTTACGCGTAAGATTCAATCTTACGCGTAGGATGAACTTTTAACGCGTAAAGACGCCATTTCCAGAAATTCACCTTTTGAAATTCGAGTTATGAGTTTCCTGAAAGTGCACAAACATTACCACTGATCAATACTTAGTTCAACACACTTAATCCAACCATTTTAACGCGTAAACATGCCTAATACAACTTTAACGCGTAAACAAGCATGAACACATAATCACAATCACAATTAAACATGTTTCTGGGTAAGATTAAGCATGGGGCAAATGATACTTACAACCTAAGGATCATATGGACCAAGTTACAACAAGTTTCATCCACACAATCATAAGATTGAATCTGCTATTGACCTTCGAACCCTAAACCTTAGATTTATGCTTTAAACATGTTTGTGATGCAATTAATCTACTAGGATATGATCCTTATCACTAATACACCCTATCCCTATCATTAATCACAATCCAAACATTCACAATCAAGAATCCCTAATTATACGCATGAACCCTAATTCACCAAATCACTCAATTGATGATTCTGGGTGAGATTGGAGTTTACTAACATGTTTAATAACATCATATGAACAAATCCCATCACCAAATTCAATCAGATCAACACTTAATTCTGGGTTTGATTTTTACGCATAACACAAAAAACAATTTAATCGATTGTGTAAGATTGAGCCGTTGGAGAAACTTGCATCTACGCACTCACAGTTTGTCATGAAGAACCAAAGAACATTAAAGATGCAATGACTTATGACAACTGGATTGAATCTATGCAAGAGGAATTTCAGCAATTCATAAGATTAGAAGTCTGGGAATTAGTTGAAAGACCTGACGGAGTCTTTGTCATCGGGTTAAAATGGATCTGGAAGAATAAGCTTGATGCAGAAGGGACAGTCATCCGCAACAAATCACGTCTGGTAGCTAAAGGATACTCTCAACTTGAAGGTCTAGACTTTGCTGAATCCTTTGCTCCAGTGGCACGACATGAAGCTGTTCGGATCTTTTTGGCTTATGCTGCACATAGGAATATGGTGGTTTTCCAAATGGATGTGAAAACAGCATTTCTGAATGGAGATCTCCGTGAAGAAGTTTATGTCAGCCAACCTGAAGGCTTCGTTGATCCTGAGCGTCCTAATCACGTCTACCGACTCAAAAAGGCTCTCTACGGACTCAAGCAGGCCCCACGGGCGTGGTATGATAAACTGTCCACTTTCTTACTGGCCAATAAATTTTCTAAAGGATCGGTGGATCCCACACTGTTTACAAAAAACTACGGGGAGGACTTACTTGTTGTTCAAATATATGTCGATGACATCATTTTTGCCTCAACAAAAAGAAGTTACTCTAATGATTTTGCAAAATTAATGAAAGATAATTTTGAAATGTCCATGATGGGTGAACTTTCGTTCTTTTTAGGACTACAAGTTCATCAATCACCCCGTGGAATTTTTGTAAATCAATCAAATTATGCTCTTGAAATTTTAAAGAAATATGGAATGATGTCTTGTGATACCTATAATACACCAATGGGCTATACCACAAAACTAGATGCTGATTTACATGGGACTCCAGTTGACCCTACCAAATACCGAAGTATGATTGGGTCCCTCATGTATCTCACAGCTAGTAGACCTGATATAGTTTTTGCTGTCTTCATGTGCTCTCGCTATCAGTCCAGACCAACTGAAAAACACCTCAATGAGGTCAAAAGAATCCTTCGATACATAAAGGGAACCATTAATTTGGGGATCTGGTATCCGAAGGATTCTGGCTTTGAACTAATTGCGTTTTCAGATGCTGACCATGCAGGATGCTTAGACACACGCAAAAGTACATCTGGTGGATTACAATTTCTTGGAGACAAACTTGTGTCATGGCAATCTAAGAAGCAGGACTGCACTTCACTGTCATCAACAGAATCTGAATACGTAGCCATGTCTGCTTGTTGTGCTCAAGTCATCTGGATGCGATCACAACTTAAGGACTATGGCTACCTATTCAACAAGATTCCCATCTACTGTGATTCAAAGAGTGCAATTGCTATCTCCTGCAACACTGTCCATCATTGCAAATCCAAACACATTGATCTCAGATATCACTTCATCAAAGAGCATGTGGAAAAGGGTACAGTTGAGCTTTATTTTGTTGGAACTGAGTACCAATTGGCGGACTTACTTACCAAATCCTTGGCACCATCCAGGTTTGCTAGTTTAGTTCACCAAATTGGTATGCGATGTTTGACTCCAGAGGATCTGGAAAAGTTTTTAAAACACAATTGATTGTCAAACATCAAAACTATCTTTGTAAATATTCTTTCAAAAACAAAATACAAAAATATAAAACCAATGAAAAACTCAAAAATATTTTTGGTCATTTTTTTCTTTAAAAAAAAAATAAAAAAAAATAAAAAAAATGCAAGTATACAACTCTTTCAACACTATTTTTTCTAAAATGTCTTCAATCATTTAAAATTAGTGTTGAGGGGGAGGAAAAGTAACGTTTTTTTTAATTTCTAAAACCAATGATACTCATTGATACTCCTCTCAACTAACTCATTACCGACCCCATTATCATTCTGTCGGCTCTTTGTAGTGACTACTGATGGAGAAAAACCCAATATGATGAACTTGAGACTGAAGTAAAATAACCCGAACTTGTGACTTAAACTTGCACTATTGTCTGACTAAGAACCATTACTGAGAATTTCAATAATGGTAGGAAATCATATACCCATCCAACCTTCCTTAAATGTATATGAACGTCTCTTGAATTATCCACATCTTTTGGTGACACTTGAGCACTACAACGTAACTCCTTTAAAGTGATAGCTATACTCTGTGAGCACAACAACGTAACTCCTTACATCAGGTATAACTAGACAACTCAAGTCTCTGTCATTCGTATGGATAAAAGCTCGAACAAGGATCTCGAAGAATCATGCATCCAACCAACCCCGATATCTTCAAGATACTAAGTACACGCGCCCGTGAAATCCCACTTCAACCTCAAATAAATAATAAAGAATTATCGCCGTAGTCATATCTTACGGTTAAATGCACAATTCTAGCCTTTTGACGGTTTAATGAATTTTAATAATGGTTCCCGATCTTGTCAAAAAAAAATGTATCCCCGTGAAATTATGTCACTTTGTCATGTGGAGCCCAAATATAACCATACAACCATGGAGTACAAAATTTTCGTATAGTACCTTTAAATTGTCAATCCAACTTAAAAAATAACTTTCCATGATATCGTATACTCGTTCAGACCCAACATCTCATATCAGTCCAACAATATTTGGGTTCAGTCCACATCAAATAATACCTGGTTTAATCCATGAGCCTGATAATCCAAATCCACCAACCGATCCATAGCCACGCATACCCTAAACTTATCGCTATTTAACACACACCACAACCTCATAAGATAAACCTAATCCTCTAAACATCCGCCTCCATCATCTCTTATCTTCTTATACTCTCTTTTGCAGTCAATCATCCAAATGACCAAATCAAAAAAAATAAAAGATATCTCATCACAATATCATCTCCAACAGATCCTCCATCTCAATCTCATACCTTTGATATTTTCAATCATCAATCAATCCGAATCAAATCATCATCACATCACAATCTCTAGTTCATCATCTCATCAAATCAAATCTATCATCTTGTTTAAACAATTGATAACATAGGCCTTCATCAACACCACCCGTTTACATAATTGGTTACTGTTACAAGATCGGTCTCAGGTAGGTAATTAATTGTTGATGTTTTTCGTTTGCTGAAGCCAACGAAGCTCAGCCTTCTTAACGATCGATGATGATGATTCTCTTGTGGCTCATGTCTTTAGACGAGAATTAGATTACCAAACAAGAGAGTGAACTGAGATAAAAAATGTTTTCCTATTTAACTTCGATTCTTGTTATAGTGGATGAGATGGGATATAGTGGATGAGATGGGATTAGTAGGATTAGTAGTATTGTTGTAGATGTGTTTATGTTGGCTGTTGTTGTATTGACTGAAGTCACAAATTAGTTTGGTATATGGTTTTGCGTGGTCTTCTGCTCTTCATCTACTCTTTTTCTTTTCATAAGGTCACTTTACGCGTAAACTTTATGCGTAGATTTGTAGAAAAAACTTACGCGTAGAAAATGTTAAGCGTAGACAACTACTTACGCGTAAACTAATCTTATGCGTAGCTCAAGTCTTTTGCGTAGAACATACGCGTAAGAAAAGGGTTTTTTGCTTAAGTTAGAACCTTACGCATAACTTATCCAAGTTATGCATAGAAATATTGAAGATACGCGTAGAAAGAGGGTTTTGACCCTTTGACCATGTCCGATGTCCTTTTCCGACCAGTTTCCGACAGTATTTCCGGCTGCTTTTTCTGACCAGTTTTATGCCTTCTATTTGACCACAAATATCTCACTGGTTTGGTACAGTCACAAAATAATGTTTAAATTTGATTACTTGGACTGATGGACCATGAAATAGTCGCCTTTTGCATATTTGACCATAAAAGTTGATGACTGTTTGGACAAAAGGAATATTGGACACATGACTGTATTCAAATCAGATAAGGCATTAAATCTTTTGACATTTTGAATACAACAAGATGTTAAAAAAACTGTGACCAATAAAAGATAAGAAAAAAAAAAAATTTCGGATCTGATAAAAAATAATACGAGCAGCTTCAAAACCACAAAAAAGTACAACTTTGACAAGATAATATCACAAAAAAATCAACCAAAAAATGACACCATAGCTCTGATACCACTTGTTAGGTCACCATTTAGTAAACACAAGTATGATATAAGAAGAAATAAGATGAGAAATGAGATTGGTTGATTATGAGACAATATGAAAGGTGAAAGTGCAAGAGTTTCCTTAAGGTAATCAAATAACCAACAAATGAAATGTAAACATAAGCTCACTATTTATAAGGGAGGAGTTAGGGCAACACTCCCTTCCTCCCTTATCCTTTCAATTCGTGGGCTTTAAGGCCTCTTGGGCTTTAACATGTTGCCCATTAACTTAAACAATAATAAGAAATAATACTTAAGCAACCTATTACAAAATGTAATGACCGAGACTTGACTAAATACTAAAAGTATGATCCCAACAGAATGGTTACAAAATACACACAAATGGCAAAATTTAAAAGTTTTGTTTTGATAGAAAGAAAAAAAATACACAAAACAACAAAAATAGACAATTTAGATACATTTTTTTTTAATTATCCCTAATAATAATAAGGGAAAATTATCAAAGTAGACCAGTCGCCAAGAGCACGTTCATTGAATAGATGTTTTGAAATCACTTTCCTCCGGTGGATCAGGGCAACTTGGCGACTGAGCGACTCAACAAGGATGTGACATGTGTCCTATTATTTTATATTATAGTACATGCATGTATGTGTAAGGTATAATGTATAAGGCAACTTATACTTTTTGAGCAACATGTATTAGGCAACATTTTACTTTAATTTAATTTTATATAATCTTATCACTTAATCCTCATTAATCACATATCCACCTCATTTATTTACACACACTCTCTTACTTATTTACACATACACAAACCGTATCTTTCCACAACCTCATTTATTTACACCACCAATCCTCACACTCTCTTCTTCTAAAAACTTCCAACCACCACCAATCCTCACAACCACCGAACCTGAGGAAAAAGGTTAAAGAAGACAACAACAAAAGGATTAACATGTTACTACTAATCAAGTGTTGATGTTATTTTCATAGATTTGTACATCTTATTTGTAGATCTGAGCTGTATTTTATTTTACTTTCTGAAAATAGTGTTTTTTTGTTACAGCCGCCTCTCCGCAGCCACTGGCTTGTCGCTGGAAAGTTGCCGCTGCCGGTACTGTATCGGTGAATGTTGATAAAGTTATGTTTATTCTTTTGTTTTTAGATAGATGTGTTATTTTTTAGATCCACAATATCCTTTTATTTATCTAATTCATGAACTTACGTTTTTTTTTTTTTTTTTTTTTTTTTTTTTTTATTATTATTATTAAAGATAAGAGACGGCCACCATGAAGGATAATCAGACTTGGCTACAGCTGTGGCGGCAGAAGCGGAGTAAAGTATTTTCAGATAAGATTACATTTTCATGACTAAATTAACACCTTTCATTGAGTAATATGGTTTGACATATGTGTTAATTAAGTACCAAAAGAAACGTAACACTTATATGGACATATGTTTTAATTATGGACCAAAAAATTGCATATGACTTACATATGGTTTGACATATGTGGTAACACATATGGTTTTAACACAATGAGCCAATACTTTGAGTTTATATTTGTTAAGGGTATATTCAAGAAAGTAAAGTTGCAATTTGATGTACTTGTGGATTCTATAAAAGTGTTTGAATTAGAAGTTGAATGTATCAATTGGACTTGTTTGAGTGGCTTAAAGTTGGCCAATTGGACCTGTTTCTGCCCTGTGCCATGAGAACCCCAATCTGACCCGTTTTGAAATTCGCCACACTTATGCAGTGTGCTCGATTTATGTTGTTTTAAAATGCCTTAAGTATTGAGTTGTTGGACCCATAGCTTGTTTTCATTTATATGTTTGTTTGCTAACTAGTTTTGCCCTCCCAAGTTGCCTCATAACTGTTTGTTCCTGCTGCTACATGAGCATTTGCTGAGCTTATTTGACTGCTGGTTTTTGTTTGATGCTAGCTTATTGATTGATGTTATAATCTTGTTACTAGTTACTTGAGATCGTGTTTATGTGTGCTTGCCTTGGCTTTGGCTTATGTGTTCATATGATTGAGTTACTTGAACCACACACCAGATACCTGTTGGATATTTCAGCTTGCATTGAAGATTATTTAAGCTTTTCAACTCAAAGTGGTTTTCAATAGTTGTTTAGAACCTGGTGTTTACTGTTTTTGCAAAAAGAGAAACTTAAAATAAAAATGTTGGCAAAAAGTGCCATTGCCAAGACTTGAACCCACGCCACTCAGCTCACAAAACACCTCTCAAGCCATCTTATCCATATACTTGCCATTTCAGTTATACTTTGCATAAGTTTAATATATAACTTGCCATTTCCTGTTTTGCTTATTCAACTTAATCAGATTTAGATTGCTTAATCTCTGCTTATTTTTGCACTATGCCTCTCCTCATTTCATTTTTCTTAAGTCAATAATAACTTGTAGTATTTATAGAAAAAGTCTTAGATTTATTTGAAAAGTTTTAGTATTTATTAGAATTCAATTAGTGTTAAATAGTTTTTAATCCATAGTAATTAGAATTTTAATCATAAAATTAATTTTCTTTTTCCCAAAATTTTATTTTGTCATCTAGTACATAGGCAAATTAGTTTTATGCCCATAGGTCTAGTATTGCTTAGAATCCACTTTTTATTTTGTGTAGTCGTGTTAATTAAAACGTTAATATTTAGTTTTCAAATATGTCTTAGATTTTATCGTTTCACGTTATTGTTCACAATACCAATGTAACAATTCACATTTTCAGGTTAACTTTTATTCCCGAAAATTTCACTATTCATTTTTACTATTCATTTTCCCAAAATTTGATTTTTATTTCATATTCTCGTGTGATAAATCATTTCCATGGCAAATTAAAAGTTTGACACTCATCAGATCATTTTCGCGAAAGTTATTAAGGAATTACACGTTTTAGGGTAAAACGTCATTCAAAAATTCAACGCACAATGAAACTCGACCGCGTTAATTTTCCCCGTATCAGAAAAATGTTTGATACACTCATGATTTATTTGAGAATTAATCATGACTGAGAAAAATATGAGCAAATAAACCTCAGCCGTGAAAAACAGGAATTTTCGTTTTTTTAAGCACTTTTACTCAGCCGTAACCTTAGCCTATATCTGCACCGCGTTTCTAAGACTTCACATTTTTGGAAAAAGTCAACATATTTTTCCCTCCTCCTTTGACCAAAAATCATTCCTTGATTTTTAGGCTTAGGTTTTATGTCTAAAAGACATTAAATACCAACCGACACTAGACTGAGCCCAGTCTAGACATTATAAGTCATTTTAAATCATTATTATCGTATTAGAAAGGTAACATTTTACTTTTCTCAATTTTACACAATATTCGTACGTTTTACGTATTACGCGTTTTAGACCCGTGTTTCCAGTTTGAGCAGGGTTTTAGCACCCCAATGGAACCTACCACTCATTTTATATTTTATTATGGAGTATTTTGACAAGTTTAATCATTCTTCCAAGTTTCGTATTTTTACGATACCCGGTTTTACGTATTATGGCTTAATCGTTTACGGTTAGCATTTTACGAAGTCAAAACTAGCTCCATAAGTAGGATAATATCAACAAGACCAACTCATCCTTCCTATCTTCATGTGAACCGCCTCTAAGGGGGGGGGGGGGATTCACCTCACACATGGCTTGATCTCATGCTCCTAACTCTAGGATGTTTACATGTGTTGAACTTGTTCACCAAGTTTTGACTAAGTCAAGATTGTAACCTCCTTAAGCTCCTATAAAGCCCTCTCCTCCTCTCCTTTGTACGCCATATACCACACACACAACCATAAAACACTTAGCTAGTTTAGTTCCAATTTTATTCAAGGATCAAGTGCTATAACAACACATAAACCCTAGTTTGGTTTTGATTCATCAAACTACTTCCAAACCCTAAAAACTTTGGTGATTTCTCTTGAGTTTGAATCTACTCAAGTCACCTCAACTTTCATCATCTCTCTCTTTCAAGAATACAAGAGTAGAAAGATTGCTTGAAGTGAAGTAGGGTGAAGCTTAAGTCTATCAAAGTCCTTACCTTACATGTTAACTTCCTTTCTTAATTGAAAGCGAAAAGTTGTAAGCAAAACCCTAACATACTTCTTGTTAAATATTATATTCATGTTATTTACATATCATTCATGCTATATTTTGTCTTGTGATCATGTCCATGATGTATAAAAATGAGTAAAACAAGTTATTATAAATGATTGTTAAGTTAAGTTATTTAAACAAGTAAACTAGTGACTTTCTTGGTGAAATCTGATCAAAATGGTAAAATTATGATATTGGACCATTACATATTGTAGTATAGGACTTAAAAAGGAAACCATAGCAATTTGAACCACCTAAAACGAGTACATGACTCAAAAGTTATGACCATTTGAAGTTACCAAAACTTTGTGGCAAAACTGCCTAACTACCTTCTGTGACAGAACCATAAACACGCAAAAAGAGGCCCTTCTGGTCCGTTTCATGAAAAAATTAAAGCACGAAAGTTGTCCGGAATCACGCTTTCTTCAAAAACTCAGGAGCACGTCTCCAGAAAACCAATAACGAATGAGATTTTTCTCAGTTTATTAACAGCTATTTTACATATATAAGTCACTATATAATGGTTATGGTTTAAAAAGACCAAGAGGTCTTATGACCTAGATTCAAGACCACAACCATGGCTAAAGCCAAGGTTGAGTCTCAAGACCATGGAACAATGACCAAAGGTCATGGCAAGGCCATGACTAAATGACCATATAAACTTACTTAGGCGAAAACATGAGCCAAAGAGTTGGCGATAACTTAAACATACAATTTGGATCTACTTTATCTAAAGAACCATGAGATCTTACAAGTAATTGTCATACAAGACTTAAGAAACTTACCTTAATAACAATCTTCATGTAAAAATAAACTTTCCTAAGTTTATTCAAATATTGGAAATGTAACTTTTCGGATCAAAACTTATATATATATATATATATATATTATATCAACTACTACAATAGTAGGGAGCCTCATGTGAGGAGTTCATTAAGTAAGTCGTCGAGATGAGTTGTGGATTTACGAATTAAAGTGTCCTGGCTCTTCGAACGTTTACTACATGACTTCTGAATTATGTCGGCCCGAACGGTAGTAAGCGATATATAAACCATACATGTTTCATAAACCATTTCTTTTCAAAGACTTATACTACACTAAGTACTACATCATGGACTAAATGCAAGATATATATATATGCAATTCTTCATATTCTTTACTCCAAACCTAAGTTGCAACAATTATTCTAGGTTGATCGTAGAAGTTCTCACTGCATATCCATCATTCTCATTATACATCATCCAACTCACGGTGAGTTCATAGCCCCACTTTCCATTACTTAATCGTTTTACAAACCCTTGGGGGGAATACATTCTATTATTTTTCTACTCGAACACAATGCTTTCTACTGTATGCTACCCGACTATGTTTTATTATCACTAAGTACCATCCTTGCCAAACCAAGATCCCTTATTATGAACCATTTAATCACTAGTAATAGTGAGCGCGAATATTGTGAATAGGCCTATTGGGATTGACGAATCCCATTTGTATTGACTAAGTTCAAACAAATGCATTAATATTTGAGACCTGGGTATGACGGCAAAGTACCTACCGGGATAACTCCGCCGATTGATATTGGTACCCGTTAACGTTTTGGTGTCATAAGCTTAGTGAATTAATAACCGTTCCAGGCGTATAACAACGTAGCCTAACTGTTTTGTTTTCCAACCATTGGTGTGAGCCTATAACTCACACTACCAACATATTGTGTTCAAACATTAAAAAAACTCTATGAATATCACTCAACCTTTGTGTTGACCTCTTAAGCATGTATTTCAGGTTCATGATGATCAAGGATGGCACGGAAGGGCACGTATACTCAAGAGGGCTATAAATTTTATTATCATTCAAAAACTCATTTAATATAAATTGTAACCATGGAACCATCTGGGACCTCATTTTGTAATCTCTGATATTTATATAATTTGAATGATAAATCTTTTAAAACGACTCAATTAGAGTTCTTTTTCTATCATTGTGACTATTGTGCCGTCGAGTAACACCCAGTTTGAATTCCACTGCATCCATGAATTGGGGGTGTTACAGATTGGTATCAGAGCCATGGTTATTGAGAAACGGGTCTAATTGAGACCTAAACTATAACCACACATACAAGCAAAAACATTTTTATAGCCTTCCGCTCTCTGTGTCTTCCATCCTCCAGACGATTATGGACTTATTAAGCATTTTATACTACATAAACATGTTAGCACATGGATATATGTACCCTTAACATAATTGAGCATTTCCCCGTAAGCATTTTATACTACATGAACATATTAGTATATTGATATATAAACTCGATTTATTTTCAATCATTTATCTAAACAATGGACTAAACATATCTGTGTATGCCTATTCTAGGGCATTTCGACACAACCACATTCTCCCAATCATGTTCCTACTCCAACATTTTATGTCCAAGATATTGTAACAAATTACAATGGTCTTTCCTATTTCCCGGACATTGTATGATACAATGGTCTTAATCATTTCTCAAATGTTTAGAGTCACACAATGGTCTAACCTACTTCCTAGACATTGTAAATTGCACAATGGTCTAATCTACTTCCTAGACATTGTGATTTGTGCAATGGTCTCTGGAATTATTCCACCACCTCATCAATATTAATTCATATGATATCAAAAACCCATCACAATCTATCGATTTCCAAATAGAATATGAGATTTCTAAAAGACAAACAAATCCATCATCTACAAAAGCTGGAGTTTCTCTACATTCATCAAAGTTTTCTTCTGAAACCTTCATTGTTAAAAGTTCGTGATCCTGGCCAAGTATGGACTGTTTTAGAATTACTTAAAACTTCCTTTCCACACACGTATCTACCCGTACTATCTTCTATGCGATGGAATGTGAAAACATAGGTTACAAGTCTTGTATGGGCGGGACATGCAACTGAATGGTTTGACATTGCCTTTGTTTAGTGGACAGTTTCTCAAAAGCAACAGACATATCACAAGTATACCTAATTTAGGTATTTGAAAATTTTATCGAACCTTGGCTAAATATAGACTAGTCACCTATATTTAACCTAGGGACAGTGGAACATAGTCTGACTAACTATGTTCAACTTAAAATTTTCAAATACTGGGAATAGTTGTACTAGGGTTATGTTCAGATTAATTTCCTACATGAACTCTATAAACCACCAGAATTCAATAAAAGAATCTAGAGACACGATAGTGTCTTACCACTCAGCGAAATTTTAACACCTTATTTGTACTACCTAATTTCATTCTTGAAAGTTTTCATTTATGTGATAATCCGAACTACTATCTTGGGATAGTTATCAATTCTTCTCTCTTATCCCTTAGAAGTACTATCCTGTTTAGGTCCTAAGGATACCATTCCGTCATAAACCTTTAAAATTTTCTTAAAATTTTAAAGCAAACTTGACATCTCTACCAATATTAATGTTAAGCATACACTACATAATTTTGTTCATCAACATATCACATCATTATCTTCACAACCGTTGCAACCACAAGCTCATTAACAGATCTTGATGCACTTTTAAAGCTCAAATCAACCTTAGTTACACCACAAGCACCCTCATCAGCTTTACAAGATTGAATATTCATTTTGTACTTTTGGAACACCAGTATCATCTCGTAATACACTACCTTGTAACTCACCGGCTAAGTATGAATGTTATGTTGGGAATTCTTAAGTAGGATGATTTATAATTATTTGAATGGATTGGGATGCCTTTTCATTTAAATAAAGAAATTGTAAATCACCGAACCATAAGTTTATATTCCCCTATTTACATTGTTTGGGATGCCTCTCTATGTAAATAAAGAATTATAAACAACTGGGCTTATTAGTATCCGAAATAACATAAGTATAAAGTCAATAAACACTAGGTACAACAACAGATTATCTACTAGGCTATGATTGCAACTACTATATCAATTTTTATTAATATTCGACTGCTATATCAATTTCCTTTGATATTCGACTATTATATGGATCTCTACTGATATTCAACTATATTATCAATCTCTATTGACACACTGTATTCTGAGACAAATCAAACTACATCACTGTTAATCCCAGACTCTAGTCCTCATAAGTAACCACACATCTTCATCGACACCACTCCAACATATAACACACATAGAACTTCGGGACGAAGTTCCCCGTAAGGGGTAGAGACTGTAACAATTCACATTTTCAGGTTAACTTTTATTCCCAAAAATTTCACTATTCATTTTTTCTATTCACTTTTTACTATTCATTTTTCCGAAATTTGATTTTTATTTCATATTCTCGTGTGATAAATCATTTCCATGGCAAATTAAAAGTTGGCACTCATCAGATCATTTTCGCGAAAGTTATTAAGGAATTACACGTTTTAGGGTAAAACGTCATTCAAAAATTCTACGCACAACGAAACTCGACCGCGTTAATTTTCCCCGTATCAGAAAATGTTTGATACACTCATGATTTATTTGAGAATTAATCATGACTGAGAAAAATATGACCAAATAAACCTCGGCCGTGAAAAACAGGAATTTTCGTTTTTTAAGCACTTTTACTCAGCCGTAACCTTAGCCTATACCTGCACCGCGTTTCTAAGACGATTTGAGTTTTCACATTTTTGGAAAAAGTCAACATATTTTTCCCTCCTCCTTTGACCAAAAATCATTCCTTGATTTTTAGGCTTACGGTTTTATGTCTAAAAGACATTAAATACCAACCGACACTAGACTGAGCCCAGTCTAGACATTATAAGTCATTTTAAATCATTATTATTGTATTAGAAAAGTAACATTTTACTTTTCTCAATTTTACACAATATTCGTACGTTTTACGTATTACGCATTTTAGACCCGTGTTTCCAGTTTGAGCAGAGTTTTAGCACCCCAATGGAATCTACCACTCATTTTATATTTTATTATGGAGTATTTTGACAAGTTTAATCATTCTTCCAAGTTTCGTATTTTTACGATACCCGGTTTTACGTATTATGGCTTAATCGTTTACGGTTAGCATTTTACGGAGTCAAAACTAGCTCCATAAGTAGGATAATATCAACAAGACCAACTCATCCTTCCTATCTTCATGTGAACCGCCTCTAAGGGGGGGGATTCACCTCACACATGGCTTGATCTCATGCTCCTAACTCTAGGATGTTTACATGTGTTGAACTTGTTCACCAAGTTTTGACTAAGTCAAGATTGTAACCTCCTTAAGCTCCTATAAAGCCCTCTCCTCCTCTCCTTTGTACGCCACATACCACACACACAACCATAAAATACTTAGCTAGTTTACTTCTAATTTTATTCAAGGATCAAGTGCTATAACAACACATAAACCCTAGTTTGGTTTTGATTCATCAAACTACTTCCAAACCCTAAAAACTTTGGTGATTTCTCTTGAGTTTGAATCTACTCAAGTCACCTCAACTTTCATCATCTCTCTCTATCAAGAATACAAGAGTAGAAAGATTGCTTGAAGTGAAGTAGGGTGAAGCTTAAGTCTATCAAAGTCCTTACCTTACATGTTAACTTCCTTTCTTAATTGAAAGCCAAAAGTTGTAAGCAAAACCCTAACATACTTCTTGTTAAATATCATATTCATGTTATTTACATATCATTCATGCTATATTTTGTCTTGTGATCATGTCCATGATGTATAAAAATGAGTAAAACAAGTTATTATAAATGATTCTTAAGTTAAGTTATTTAAACAAGTAAACTAGTGACTTTCTTGGTGAAATCTGATCAAAATGGTAAAATTATGATATTGGACCATTACATATTGTAGTAGAGGACTTAAAAAGGAAACCATAGCAATTTGAACCACCTAAAACGAGTACACGAGTCAAAAGTTATGACCATTTGAAGTTACCAAAACTTTGCGGAAAACTGCCTAAATACCTTCTGTGACAGAACCATAAACACGCAAAAAGAGGCCCTTCTGGTCCGTTTCATGAAAAAGTTAAAGCACGAAAGTTGTCCGGAATCACGCTTTCTTCAAAAACTCTGGGGCACGTCTCCAGAAAACCAATAACGAATGAGATTTTTCTCAGTTTATTAACAACTATTTTACATATATACGTCACTATATAATGGTTATGGTTTAAAAAGACCAAGAGGTCTTATGACCTAGATTCAAGACCACAACCATGGCTAAAGCCAAGGTTGAGTCTCAAGACCATGGAACAATGACCAAAGGTCATGGCAAGGCCATGACTAAATGACCATATAAGCTTACTTAGGCGAAAACATGAGCCAAAGAGTTGGCGATAACTTGAACATACAATTTGGATCTACTTCATCTAAAGAACCATGAGATCTTACAAGTAATTGTCATACAAGACTTAAGAAACTTACTCTAATAACAATCTTCATGTAACAATAAACTTTCCTAAGTTTATTCAAATATTGGACATGTAACTTTTCGGATCAAAACTTATATATATATATATATATATATATATATATATATATATATATATATATATATATATATATATATATATATATATATATATATATATAGGGGAGCTTTATTTTCAGAACCCTGTTAAGTGCGGGAACTGCGAGAACTCCAATTTTGCATTAGAAAACATGCATGTTCATATAAAACATGTATGTTTTCTTACATACACCTTAATACACATACCTGCGTAACATACATGTTCATATAAAACCATTTTGCATTGATATGTTGCACTTAAGGGTTTTATATGAACATGTATGTTACGCAGGTATGTGTATTAAAGTGTATGTAAGAAAACGTACATGTTTTATATGAACATGCATGTTTTCTAATGCAAAATTGGAGTTCTCGCAGTTCCCGCAATTAACAGGGTTCTGAAAATAAAGATACACTTTATATATATTATATCAACTACTACAATAGTAGGGAGCCTCATGTGAGGAGTTCATTAAGTAAGCCGTCGAGATGAGTTGTGGATTTACGAATTAAAGTGTCCTGGCTCCTCGAACGTTTACTACATGACTTCTAAATTATGTCGGCCCGAACGGTAGTAAGCGATATATAAACCATACATGTTTCATAAACCATTTCTTTTCAAAGACTTATACTACACTAAGTACTACATCATGGACTAAATGCAAGATATATATAGGCAATTCTTCATATTCTTTACTCCAAACCTAAGTTGCAATAATTATTCTAGGTTGCTCGTAGAAGTTCTCACGACATGTCCATCATTCTCATTATACATCATCCAACTCACGGTGAGTTCATAGCCCCACTTTCCATTACTTAATCATTTTACAAACCCTTGGGGGGAATACATGCTATTATTTTTCTACTCGAACACAATGCTTTCTACTGTATGCTACCCGACTATGTTTTATTATCACTAAGTACCATCCTTTCCAAACCAAGATCCCTTATTATGAACCATTTAATCACTAGTAATAGTGAGGGCGAATATTGTGAATAGGCCTATTGGGATTGACGAATCCCATTTGTATTGACTAAGTTCAAACAAATGCATTAATATTTGAGACCTGGGTATGACGGCAAAGTACCTACCGGGATAACTCCGCCGATTGATATTGGTACCCGTTAACGTTTTGGTGTCATAAGCTTAGTGAATTAATAACCGTTCCAGGCGTATAACAACGTAGCCTAACTATTTTATTTTCCAACCATTGGTGTGAGCCTATAACTCACACTACCAACATATTGTGTTCAAACATTAAACAAACTCTATGAATATCACTCAACCTTTGTGTTGACCTCTTAAGCATGTATTTCAGGTTCATGATGATCAAGGATGGCACGGAAGGGCACGGATACTCAAGAGGGCTATAAATTTTATTATCATTCAAAAACTCATTTAATATAAATTGTAAACATGGAACCATCTGGGACCTCATTTTGTAATCTCTGATATTTATATAATTTGAATGATAAATCTTTTAAAACAACTCAATTAGAGTTCGTTTTCTATCATTGTGACTATTGTGCCGTCGAGTAACACCCAGTTTGAATTCCGCCCCATCCATGAATTGGGGGTGTTACAACCAAGTTCTCATTCTTACAAGCATTTTAATCCCGAACCTTACACGATATCCTCGATTCACACCTCGTTGGGACACGACCTGGGTGATCACTTGCGCGGTATCACACACACACACACACACACACACACACACACACACACACACACACATATATATATATATATATATATATATATATATATATATATATATATTCGTATTCACGGGTTTTGCAAGTCGGCCTTTTCACAAAAGTTGACTAGTCAATTTCCTCATATACTTTGTGTGTATCATTGATATCCATTTTATTACCACGAATCAACAGCATAGTTCCCAAAATTTTCAACCTCCAGTAAGATAGCATGCCTGTGCTTAACACGTGCCTCTATTTCCTCGATCATCTCCCCATAATCTTTCTCTTCACCCCTGTTGGCATCTCTCTCTCTAGAAAAAATAGTATGGAGGACCATATCAATACGCCTAGACCAGTCTCATTTGCGATTTGATCATAAATTGGTATCGTAGACACCATGTATTTGGAAATGTAGTAGATTATCCAAGAAGAGTGTTGGAGAAGAGTATTTGGAAATGAAGTAGATCAAGCACTCTTAAATACGCAATAAACTAAAAAGATGCCCAAAAAATTGTATACGAACCAAATTGGAACAGTGTTTAGTTAAGTTGCACTTCCCAATGAAAATATACTATTGAAATAGATCAAAGTTGCCCAAAAAAATTATAAAAGTTGCCCAAACATTCCCTTGGCCAATAAATACATGCCACTTGACATAACTATACAAAAGTAGCTCACAAGTATAAGTTGGGCATGGGTAGTTTAGGATTTTTTTGTTTATGTTGACTTTAATAGTAAAAGTTGGTATTAGATTCTTATGTTGTGGGTTTCATTTGTTGCTGTTGAGAACATTCAAAAGATGAAAGTTTATACATGCTATTGATTTAAGGAAGTCATGATTTACCAAGGTATATGTTACCATCTATATTACCTTAGTTTATCTTCAAATGAGGTGGAAATCAAGTGTATTTGAACATGTCATTTGTTTAGTATTGATGAGTGTGTAAATACTCATCATTTTTATCGTATTTTAACTGCCAAAACACATAAAAACACTCATGAATGCATCAAAATAACAAAAATATCCTAAAGATCGTGTTTTATATGTTTTAAATGCAAAATGATTGAAAACAAACGAAAAAACGAACAAAGTTTGCATATTTGGCAGTTTCAGTCCCCCGATTTTCAAAAGTTGTCAAAACTAGTCCCTGAGCGTTTATTTTGAAAGAAAAGTCAATACAAGTCTTTAAAAATCATAAGTTGTCAAAAACGATCCTTGGGAGAAAAGTTTTCAAAAGTTACAGTTTTAGTTCCCGGAGTTTGGAATTTGGCGATATTGGTCCTCGGGTACTTAATGTTGGAAATTAAACATCTGTGATCCTTTGGAAATTCAAGCTTGGCAAAAGTGACTCTTGGATGAAGTTTGAGAAAATCGCAGGAAACACCCCTCAGAAAATCAGAATTGCAAAATTGGTCCTTGTGTTTGGATATTACAACCAAACGGATCCAGTATTATTTCCCAAACACAAATAAATCCAATCCACACCCAATCCAGCCCATTTATCACTACCTTGGCCCAATGTCTTCCCCAAGCCCAAAATCTTAACCTACATCTAATAAAATACGCCTCCCCCCTCCTTGGTCAAAGCAACAGTCAAACACAGAACCCCATCTTTCTTCATCCCCTCCTTCGTTTTACCCAGGGAACTCATAAACTTTCATCCCTGCCTCTCCTTTACCTACCATACAACCCTCCTCCTCTACTCCACATACATGCTACACGCCACCCCACCTCAAAAGTCTCCCATCCTCACCAATACCAACCACCTCCTTCACGGGTTGCCATTCCATGTCACTCATCCACAACTCAAATAGGCTCCAAGGACTGATTAAAGGGTTGTGATGATGCTATGACTAAATGGATGGCTGGGATTCACTCAGAGAAGCACAAGGATGGATTTTGACCATTTGTCTCACAAAGAAAGATCAAGACCAAACCCTAGTTTGGGGTATAAATAGTTTATGTTGTAAAAGCCATTGAGGCTCAGTAGGGTTTTAAGTTAATTTTAGTTTTTTTTCTAAAGTTTTAATTTTAATGTCAACTTCCTGTTAAATTCACAATCCCAGATGTAATGAATTTGAAAAGTTCAATATAAGTTTTTAGTTTGAAATTTTTCATTGTCCTTTATTTACCATTACTAGTAAACTACTTATTTAAATTTTAATTACTGTTTTTAAATCAGCATTCATGTTTGTTTAAGTGGTAATTGGTTCATGAATTAGTCTATATCATCTTTGTTATGCTGGGTTTATGTGTTTAAGTTTTGTTTCAGAGTTGCTTGTTAGAACTAGTTCACTTTGGTAGTCAAAAAAATATTTTGTTTTCGACCCATTTACCTACTGTTACAGTAATCTAACCCCAAACTGCCCATTTTTGATCTTATTTTAGCCTAGCTTATGCAGTATTTAAGTTCTAATTCCTATTCTACAAGTAGCTTATAGGGTAGTCTTTAAGTTAGTTAGCTCACTTTCTAGTTAGGAACTCAGTTGTTGGCTTAAATTCAGCCGCGAAATTGACCCCCTAGGCTGTTTACATATCAGCAGGCTCAGGTTTTGATTCATGGTTCTCAGCGCTTATTTGCTTATACCAATTGCTTATCTCTGTCCATTTAGTGCTTTAGGTTCCTCCTAAGTTTCCCTTTATTGCTTACTTCCCCTAGAATTTGATTTAGTAGCATTTTAAGTTAGATTAAGTTGGCTGTTAGATTACTGGTATCCCCTTTGAACCAAGTCTTTTAGTATGCTGACCCATTTTCTCCTGCTCATAACTTGTTCATCCTTTGGGCTCATGATGTGATTTTCGATGTTTTGAGAAGCCACTAGTACTGGCTTGTTAGATTTTTTCTTGATTTGTCCTAGTTAGCTCGATTACCTCTTATTTTGACCTCCCAATTTGCATAATTTGAGTAGGTTCTGCTGTTGTGCCTTAGTTATTGACTGAGCTTGTTGAATGTTTTGTCCCTGTTGATTCTTAAGTGTGATTGCTATTTGATCTTGTTGTGTAATCAATTATTGTTGTTTTGCTATGGATAGGCTTCTTGGCTGTTGTTCCTCTATGATCACGCGCGCCTAGTTGCTACTCTTACAAAGCCATTTTGGTTTTTCAAGTTTTTTTGTTGTTCTTTCAAAACTATTAGGAATTAGCTGCTTTCTAGCTTGTTTTTTTTTTGTTTCCAGAAATCTTCTTTTTAAAGGATAATACTTTGAGTTGTTTACAGTGTTGCAAAAAGAAATCTTAAAAAAAAAGAAAAAAAAAAGAGATTTGCAAAACAAAGGGCCAAGGGATTCGAACCCCTGACCTCTTGCCTATACCAAACAGGCAACACACAACAACCCAGTACCATCTGTGCTACTCTTTCTTTTTGTAATTACTCTCTTTAGTTGTATATTTAATTTAAGTGGTGTCTTATTAGCTTATTAACTAGTTTAGTTTCTGTATTGCTTTTTTTTTCTTCTTATTTTCACTGCTTA
>JARVZY010003960.1:0-28352 GCA_030686995.1 Artemisia argyi
GTATCGGTTGGAATAAATCAAATAAAAAGAATAACTGGACAAGTTTAACACTTTTGATGTAATACATTTCTATTAAATAAGTCAAACATATAATTATTTCTACATTTCGACAGTGAAGACGATGGGTGCTTGATGACGGCGAAACACATTGACTAAGACTTTTTAATAGTATTTGCTCTTTGACTAGAGCTGCATGCGAAGTGCAAAACAAGCTTGAGATCAATAAGTCTTGTACTATATTTGCAAATTTTAGTTTCTCGATAACTCCTATTAATGTTCATTAAGCTCGATTAGTTTTTATACTAGCAGCTAAGTTCTTTCGAGTCTGATTCGTAAAAATTTCTGATCCAAAATGATGCCATGTTAAGAACCAACTTGATCCATTGTAGTCGACAATGATACTCAACACCATCCATCTCGAACATATGATATCGTTTTTACATAGCTAGTGATCAGATTAAATTGTAACAAAAAAGTATATTTGCTATCTTTCTAACAATCTTTAATCTGTTAAATTATGAAAAATGTAATTATGTAATGTCTTTCATCCAAAATGTTAGGCATATACAATACTTGTATGCAAATCAAAGAAAGAAAGGACTTACAAGAACGTGCCCATTAAGCATAATATGTATGTCATTAAATGTACTCCTTTCGTCTTGAGAAAATTTCCACAAACAAAATATAGATAAACTATGATATGAATATAAGAGTAAAATGAGAGGGGCGAGGTTTAAGTAGAGGCCGGATAGAGAATAAAAATCACCCATTCGAGTAGGGGTATATTGAATAAAAACAATAATAACCAAATATCATGGCTATTATAACACTCATATCGTCAGTTTTTGACTTTTTTGTATAAGGTTTACACTAAACAACTTTTATTTTTGGATGGACAACCATATCCTTATTTCAGTATCACTGCGAAGTATCCTAAATCACTATTTTATTTTTGAGTATCAATCTTATATCAAAGATGAATGGTCATTCCATTCAGCGTCGAGCTTAACTAATAGTATCCTGCGGGTGACGGGGCCATGACGGGTGAACCATCAGTCATGAGTTTCACTGGCACCACGGGTCCAGGAGCAACAAAACCTGCGGGTGACGGGGCCATGCCGGGCGAACCATCAGTCGTAAGTTTCACTGGCACCACAGGTCCAGGCGCAACAAAGCCAGAGCTCCTAATCTCACTCATTCCTCTTCTTTTGTTATCTCCTTGTGTTTGGCATAGGCTAGGCAAATATACACCTTCCATGAAATAAACAAGAGATGGTTAATAGACTATTAAAAAAATAAATAAATAAAAAAAAAAATAAAAAAAAAAAAAAAAAAAAAAAAAAAAAAAAACCTAATCTATTAATAAGATTGACGAGGTCCTAAACTAATTATTCTTGTGAATTTTAGAGTATTTCTCGTTTCATTCAGAAGGTAGAAACGATAACACAAAAATTCCAATGTTCGTTTGAGTTGTTTAATCAAGAAAGCATGTTGAAACATAACGTATTTACCTTCACCAGCGGCAAGATTGAAGTAAAGATCAACAATGTTGGGACAACCATTGTAACATTGAGTCGTGCAAAGTTTTTGCGTGAACTTGGACTCAAGAAGGGAGTCTGACGAAATGCCTAGGACATTACGGTTAAGCCCGCATGCTTCAATGCATTCATCAGTTTCAATCCAATTAGACAACTTATCGGTGTCAATTTGTGATGTACTACAAACAAACACCTCCTCCCCGCTTCTTTGAACACCCTTCTCAAGCACACAACGCTTCCCACTTGATGACACCGCAAATGCACAGGAATCCTTGTTCAAATTCTCGCATGCAATGCTTCCTACATATATTGACATTAAATACGGTTAATACAAAAAAATAGTACTCCAACTTGACGAGCTAGATATAACGGAGTTACCTAGTGTGGCTTGAACGGAGAAGGCGGAAATAATGGTACAAACTAGAAAAGTCTTGAGCAAATTTGAGGAATCCATTATAAAGAACACCAAGTTTTTGAAGAGAACACAAAGTTTTTGAAGATATGTGGATGATCAAAAAATGGATTTGTTACTCTTATATGTTTAATAATTTTATGAAGTGAAATTGATGATTGAGTTCAGTTCTGAAAATGCACCAATTTATACTACTACGTTTTGGCTACGCTCCACCATTCATGCTGAATAATCTTGTTCCACACTATAATTTCATTATGGCCTGTGGAAATTCTATAACTAACTATAAAGACTTTTATTTGGCTTTGATTTTTCAGCTGAATTTTATATTATATTGCAATCAAATACCGTTATAATGATTGAGGTTTTAACATTCCAATAAAATAGTGATTTAGGTAAATATATAATGCTAATTACTTAACTAAGCCATAAAACATTGCCAGTTGACAAGACGTTTACGTGGCACGTCCAATATCTCTCCTGAATATATTCAGAAGATTTGGTAATCTTGCTTAAGGATAATAATAATGATTAATCATTAAAAGGTTTTTCCAGAATACATTACTCGAGATCGTACTAGAGGCATTGGCGTGTTGTTAGACGATAACCGATGTGATTACACTATTAAGATATGTTCAAGTGGGAGCTGTTAACTTATGGACATAAATTAATAATCATATATGTTAGGATCGAACTCAAGATCACTGGATTGCACACTTTACGTATGAATAGTAAACGAATAATAATTAAATATAAAATGTTATATATAATTATTAAATACACAAAACATATAACGACCATTATGTAATTAATGATAATTGATTAACGGGAAAAGGAAAAGGACTATATTGATAATTGGATGTCAAGAAGGATCCAGAAACCGCTTGTGGGTTGTGAGGCCGGTCGTGGGTCAAAGGGGGAAACCCAAACCCACTCAAACTTCGTCACCAAGTTTCAATTAGTATAAAAACAAACCTTAGGGTCATTCTTTGGTACCTTTTGTGCACTAGCTAATACCCTAAAAGTTTTCATCTCTTTTTCTTGCTATAGTCGATCGAACATGTATGACGCCCGCCTATTAGGCGGGCATGTTTTGTGAGCCCGATGGGCATGTAAGTCCGCCCTTCAAGGGTGGACGTGACTTATAATTAACATTGGCATATTTCATCATAGCGAAAGAAGGGTGATAAAAATGGTTGAAAAGTGTACATTTAAAAGAAAAGGGGTCGTACATAAAAACTTTTAGCTTTACTTGCCTCCATTTGTAGAATGTCGGGCATGACTTGTGATTATTCCTTATCTTTTAATTGAACTAACACAGTCCACGTATTTTGATGAATAATATCACAAATATAACATGCATTTTAAAAAATACGTATCTTTACCACACGTTAATATTTTAAAGTTATATTTATAGGAAAAAATGTATGTATTGGCTTTTGTTAATAAGCATTGCAAAACACAAAGCGATCGGGAACTGTCTTCGGTTAAACATAAACGGCAATTTGGTATCTGATGGGCTAAGAATCATACATGGTATCGCGCAAATTGTACCAACACAACCATCGAATATAATGGTGGCTTCAATTATATTTACTCCCAATCGCATCACTCGAAGTCTTGTTACATTGCATCATGTTTTTTGATTCTCGTTTTTTGTTTATGTTGTTTGTATATATTAGGATCATTGTTACATAGTAGAAAACATTTGAAATTTTAATTTTTTTATGTGTATACATTCTATTGTTACTTATTATTTAACGTTTGGTAATTTATTTAATGTGGACAATTAAATTTCAATTGGCATTCCTTTAATTTACGTTGCTACATAGAACAAGTTACTACCAAATGTTAGTAGCTTCATTAATTGGTATGTTTTAAGAATGTTAGCTTACTTACACTGGCATTATTTTGATACTTATTGCTTAATGTTAGTAACTTTAGCTAATCATGTTACAATAGGTAAACAACATACTATGTCACAAGTGAATAATATATCATGTTTTTTACTTATTTATTTAACACAAAATATAAAGATGTAACTAATACTTTGATGTTGGACCTACAAAATCTTACTTAATAAAATGCCTTTTGTTTTATTCTTTTGGCCCTACAAAATTTAAGTTTGTTTCCTTTCCGATATACATTTACATCTGTGTCTTCGTTACTGACACAAGCCAAAGAAAAAAAATGTAATCACTCTACTCATTCGCTATTAGTCTTCTAGTTGGTCTCATTTAATGATCTGATTTTTCTTCATCAAATCCTTTTACATTTGTTTTAGTAATCTTTGATCTTTGTTTATCCTTCTAATCGAATTAATATCAGCTTGTTAAAGAGGTGACATACGAAGTACGGTCCTTGTTAAATTCATGATTTTTTATCATGTTGTTCTAGGTGGATCTGCAATTTTATGCTGTTACCAAGCAAAACCTTAGTGTTGTTATTTATAATTCGATAAAAGATTGCATGTATTGTTGTTATTAAGATTAAGATGATGTTGCATGTACCGTTTTCAAGAAGTTTATGTTTAAGCTGGTTTATAACTATGGTTTCTTGATATTCTTTGATTTAATTTGCGTTTAATTAGGCTATGATTATTGGTTATCATAAGAGTAGGTTCCTGTTGTTTAAAGCTTGTGGTCTGTGTTGTTGAAAGGTTTTTTAATATTGTATCTATAAGCCTATTAGCATTTCTTGATGATGATGAAAAGGCCACAAGCGACATTAGATAAGTTGATCAAATGCTGGTTGTTGTTTGTGTTAGTTTGCTAAAGTGCACGATTAGGGCTTAATGATTTTGATTTTAACAATTGGTTATAGTTGGTAAAATAAAACCGTGGTATGTTATCATATGTGTAGGGTTGATTTTGATTTTAATCATTGGTTGTAGTTAGTAAATTAAACGATGGTATGTTATCATAAGAGTAAAGTTGTGTTGTTAAAAGCTCGGGTTTATGTTGTTAATAACTTGCTCAATTTTAGTTAACTTGATCAACCGCGTGTTCTTGTTTGTGTTAGCATCCTAAAGTGCAGAGTTAAGGATTAAGAGTAAAGTTGCGTTGGTAAAAGCTTTTGGTTATGTTGTTAATACGTTGGTCAATATCATATAACTTGATGAAAGACGGGTTCTTGTTTGTGTTAGCATCTCAAAGTGCAGAGTTGATGAGTGCTCAAACACTCATCATTTTTGGTCAAATCTGAACTACAAAACATACAAAAACACTCAGTAATACATCAAAATACTGAAAATATTTCAAAATTGTGTTTTATATGTTTTAGATGCAAAATGAGTAAAAACAAACGAAAAACGTACAAAGTTTGTAAAATTGGCAGTTTCAGTCCCCCGACTTTAAAAAATTAACAAAACTAGTCCCTGGATATTCAAAATATGGAAAATTATCACCAAAGGTCATTTTGAAATTATAAGTTGTCATATTTAGTCCTTTAGTGAAAAATTGGAAAAGTTTTAGAAATTTACAGTTTGGTCCCTGGAGTTTCAGACTTTGGCAGATTTGGTCCCTGGTGGGATATTTATTGATGAAAAATCATTTTTAGTCCTTGGAAATTCAAAATGTTCAAATTTGGTCCTTGGATAAAAGTTTTTCACTGTTTGGCAAAAACGACCCCTAAACTTTCAAAAATTACAATTTTGGTCCCCGGGTGTTTTTATTTTGAAAAATATTAATTTGGGTCCTATTAATATTCAAACTTGCCAATTAAGGTCCTTATGGATATTTTCAAAAAATTACATGATTAGCCCCTCATGTTTGGGTTTATTACAAAATTGGTCCTTGTGGCTTCTTTACTAACATAACAAACGGACCCTTGATATTTATTTAACCCAAAAACAAATACCCCAATCCAACACACCCTTACCCCCAAGCCCATTACCCCTCTCAGCCCACCACAAAAACCTTAAACCCGTTTTTATTTTAAACTCAGTCAAACCACAGTTTGACCATCCCTAACCTCCCAACACACCCCCTCAAAACCAAGGCAGTTTCCCCCCCCCCCCCCCCCTCCATGCTACCTCCACCAACCCTCATTAATACTTACACCAACCTCACCTTCCCCCTCCTATCCTCATTTATTATCACACCAAACCCCTACAACTGCCAATCTCAGTTTTCCCGCCAAAAATCTTTAAACGGCCATGATCAAAACTAAGCCATCCAATGGCTGTGAGAAGATGTGGGAAAGAGAAAGGAGTCTTCCAAGGCCTATAAAAGAAAAGAAGAAAAGCAGAAGTAGGTGTTAGAGTAGTTAATTTTTAGTTTTAGTTTAATTTAGGTTTGATTTAGTTCAACTTAATGTAAACTTTTAATTTCAGCTTTGTAATCTCTTGTTCAAGAGCAAATGTAACCTTTTAATCAAAGTAATTTAAGTTTTTTTATTGCAGTACTCATAATCTAATTTTATTAGTTAAACTCAAATTCAGTTGTGTTCTAAATTACTTTCTTAAGCATTAAATCTTGGTCACTAAGCTTAGTCAAGCTGCACACAGCTTGTTGTGAGCATAGTTTGGTTCAAAACACCATTTTATCATTAAAAATCTTCAGGTCAACAAAAGTCAACTGGGATTAGGATTAATGGAAAGGTGATGCAGAAGGTTGGTTGTTGATGTTTCTGGGTTAAGTAGCTTGGTGATAAGCTCTCATGAGCTTTTTGATTATGACTTGAGGTATATCTCTCTGATTTCTATCTCAAATCAACTCTTTGGTCTACATAATAATTTCAGTTATCAATTTGTTCTCCTGCTTTATGGTTGTGTTTGTTTCTTGTTCTATATAATCTGCATATGGTCACCATAGGTTTATACAACTAGTTACATTCAGTAGGGTACCTTAGCTCACCATTCACCTCACAAAAGTCACACAGAATTCATATATAGGGGTGTTTGGTTTATGCTGTTTGGGGAGCTCAGGGAGTTCTCAGTTGTTGTTTATGTTAGTAACATGCTTCCTTAGGTCATTGTAGGTCACTACAACCACAAGTTTCAGTGAAATTAGTTTCAAAAGTCAAAATCATCACCATTGGATCATAGCAGTCCACTGTTGGGACAGTTGGTTTCCAAACCACCCAAAACTCTTTCCATAGTTGTTGTTTCAACTTATTATAGTCTTAATATAGCTTATTACATGATTTTCAGTCATCAAATTAAGTTAAAAGTTCACAAAAGTCAAAGTTTTAGTTTTTCTTCAAAAGTCAAATTTGCATTTCTCAGTTTTTTCCAAAAGTTGCTAGATTTATTTTGATTTTTGTGTTAGGAATTAACCAGTGAAACTTGTTGTAATGTGTTGTCTACCAGCTCAACTTTAGATTCCATCATTCATCTTAATTTTGTAAATTTTTCTGTGGCTTATTTCCTTGTCCAAACACACATGCAGGGGGACTGTCATCCCCTGCTGCACAACACATCAGCCTACCACCACCACTTTGGTGGTGGCTGCTGCCTTCCCTAGTGAGCCCCATGGTTAACTTGTTGGTTCCTTCAATTCCCTAGGTGGGTGGCTGTCCATAGCACCCATGCTTGTGCCCCCAATCAACCTGGTGTACCCCCTAGATACCCCTTAAGTTTGTCCCACTTTTTCAGTTAAGATTGCAAGTTTCAAGTGCTTATTGTTAGCTTTTAGCTTATTCTGTGGTCCACTAGTTCCTTTTCCAGCTCATACATGTTCTAACAACTTATTTGGATTAGTTTTACCCATTGTGGGTCCCACCTAAGCTGATTTGAGCTTTATTTCCATCTTGATCAACAGAAGTCAACTGTTGACCCAACAAGCACTTCAAGTGCTTATTTTTGATTTCCATAAAAGTTGTTTTTATAAAAATAGTTTTCTAAAATAAAAATCCAGAAAAAAACAAAGTAATTTTAAGTGATAGTTTCTATTTAATTTCAATTTTCATTTTTAAATTTTTATTAAGTACTTAGCTATTTTATATTTTTATTAAATTCCTCTTATATTAAAGTATTTATAATAATTTTTTCAGATTTTTATTTTATCATTTAGTATTTTTTAGAATTAATATTAGTTTTATTAATTATTAATTAATATTAAGCTTTAAATAGCATAATTAGTTTTTATTAAATAATACCTAGTTTTTATATTTTTCCTAACTTTTATATAATGTAAAATAATTTTAGAAATTTTATTAGAATTTTTACTGTTCATTTTCTATTTTTCTTAATTTAAAATAGTTTAATTAGGTAATTAGTAATTAATTAATTAAAAAACCACAAAAAGACAAAAATACTTATTTTTATTTTTAAAACTTGTTTTTAGTTATTTTTATAATTTTAGAAATTTTATTTTCATTTTTCTAAGTATTTAATTAGTATTAAATTATATTTAAGTGTTTTTAATATTAATAATTACTAATAATTAGTAATTAATTAATATTAAATAATTAATTAGTGTTAAAATTTATTTTCTTTTTCTAAAAATTTTCTTTTATCTTTTAGTTTGTAAAAAAGTCATTTTCACCCCCTGGGTGTTTTCAGATTTCCGTTTTTACGTTTTATTTTGTACATTTACGTTTTATTTAAACGTAAACGTATACGTTTTAGGTTTAAATCGTTTCTGGTTTTTTTAACTTTCCCGTCTTACTCATATAGCTTATTTAAGCTATTCTCTTGTAGATTCCTTAATTAAACCACTCACAAACCCCTTTCTGTCCAAATTCACCCGATCACAGAACCGTTTTGATTACCATCCACACCTCGTCGGGACATAACGACCCGGGGAAACACTATATTCCGCGGAGCATTGACTCTAGGCTGTTTGACCTTGTTGACCATCACCTGGTCAGTTTAGGTTGACGGTTTAGCTTCAATCAAGAGTCATGGCTTAACGATGTTGATTTTAATAACTGATTATAGATGGAAAACAATGGTGTTATTGTTGTATTATGTTTGCTAATGTATTTCCATTATAAGTTGTTATGATTCTGTGGAATAGCCCAGGTTAGCCAAAAAACATAAATTCAAGTTATTTTTACTGGTTATTTGTAATGTTTGTACTTTATATGAAACTCTTGTTGAAATTTATATATTTGTAGAGAGTGTGTATACCAATTTGTAGGCTTGAACACGTCTTTATTTATGCGTCAAACATATGAGATAATTAGTAAAAAGGTCTCCTATTGCTTTTGTATATTCAATGTAAAGTGCTCAAGGTAAAAGGTTAAAAAGCTGATTAGGAATTAAGTGAATCTCGTTGTTGGTATCAAGTAGTACAATACATTTTTAATAACTTTGTATTTGTGTGCAGTCAAAGATGCCTGTCGAATTTACTGCTGAGCAAGATCGAGAACACTTTGGTGAATTTCAGGTAGCTGAAATATTGATATTAAAATCGTATTTTTGTCATGCCGAGTGGTGTTGTATACAACAACTAAAGTATATTTGCACGTTTTAATGTAGGTTTTACCGGATGTGTACAATGATGAAGCATACAATGGTAATTCTGAAATATACATCATATCCGCAGATGGTTATCGTTTCAAAGTGGAGTTAGTCAGGCCTCGATGCGGCTTTTGGTATTTGACCTGGCCAAAATGGACAGCCTTTTGCAATCGAAGCTTGAATGAAGATGTAGAATTGCTGCATTTTGTAGAAGAAGGCGAAGATTGTTTCTATGTGACTGGGTACTTGGCAAACGGGCATGAAGTCGGAGGCTATGAAGGAAACAGATCTAGTTTTTCAAGGTTCAAGAGGTTGTTTTGCCGGACCCTCGTTTGCCTCAGGTATTCAAGAGTGAAGTACTTGAAATTTTCTATTCTTAAAGTAGACAAATCCCGTTAGTGATATTTTTGCAATAAAATCTTTTAAAATTTTGATCTTATAAATTGCGATGCAGTCATTACCTGCTGAAATACTACCGGGTTTTGAAGAGCTTGACGAGGTCACCATCGAAGCAGACGGAGAGAACTACCATTGTCATGTGAGGCGTGTTGCCGTTTTAGGGGATGTGGGCTCTTACAAATATCAATTGATGGGTGTTGCCTGGAGTACCTTAGTGGACGATATTGGGTTGGAGCCTGGAACGACAGTTGTATTTACAAAGGACAGGGAACATAGGTTGTGGGTCGATGCATTTGAAGATGACGGAAGCATGATAACGGATTTCGTTTTCAAAGGGACAGCTACTTTGAAGATGGTGCAACTACCATTGGAGTGGCATGAAGAGAGTAAGTGTTTTAGTATTTTTATTATTATTGTTTGGTAGTGTGCTTGTACACAATACTAAAGCTTATTAGGCATGTATTTATATGCAAGAATTTTTACACATAAAACAATTACTTGTGATTTGTAGAGGACGATAGAATGAAGCATATCTGTTACTGGCCATCTCATAGGGATCATTTTGGAGAAAACAACAGAGTTTTCTACAAAAGCAATGCTCAGATCCAGAGCTACAACAGATTGGTGAGAATTCATTGTTTTTTGTATACATAATTATTGATTGATAAAAATTTGCTTAATAGTGATAACACTTTCAATTATTGTAGGCCATACCAGCTTTTTTTCTCGACAAACATCCAATGCACATGTACAATAAGGCACTTATCATTCTCGGGCATTACAGAGAGGAAATGGTAATTCGTATGGAGCCTTACAGGGATGATCCAACCAGGACCAATCATGTTAATATTCATGGGCTGTGGAAGCAGGTAGCAGAGGCAGGGCATTTCCCATACACCAAGGTCATAAGGTTCAGATATATGTCCAATGGGGAAGACTTGGATGTGCCAGCCGGTCAGAATCCTCATTTCCCAATATTCCACATTTGCTAACCTGCTAAGTATTAGAGGTTGTTGGTCATTCCTGGACATGTCTTAAAAAATTTACCTCTGTGCTTTCTTTTGTGTTTTGTCTGAACAAACGTTAATGCTTGTCAAGCTCTGTGATTAATCATGTTTAGGTAAGTTTAACTTAGAATTACACTCTAATGTTTAAGTAGTTATGACTAGGTGTCCATAATGCACTAAAGTGTTAGTATAGAAAAACATGGTTGCTTGATGTAAGTTGGCACTTGTCTGTCTAAGTAATGCTTAAAAGCCCTTCTTGTATAGGCTGCTAATAACTTCATTGACAAATGCTAGTTTCTTTACAGAATTTGAATATTGCGGTATCCATTGAGGTTTTGGACGTGAACAACAAAAATAGAGTAAATAAAACATATATATTGATCTAACATCCATTATTCAAAACACAGTTACCATAGTATTGTATAGAATCAAATAACAACATAAGTTTAAGTAAATGTAGTCTTTGAGTATTCGAAACAACGCCAAAAAAAATCAAAAAACGGGCAAACAGTCCTAAAATCAAAATTGATAAGAGATTTTTATTGGTCGTCAAAGAAACTTAGGTCAACCAAGTCGTCCTCATCTATATCGTCACCCATTGCACGTAGTTGGGTGATTAAATCACTTGCCTTATCGACCTTTGTTTTCAATCCGTCTAGGTGTCTTAGTTGTTTGATGTGTGCTTATTCACACATCATTTTTAGGCCTTAAATCAGACCAAATATACCAAATACTAACCAAATATGCCAAGAGAACGTGTGTTTTTGTATTTATGTATGTGCAGGTATGGATATGTGAAAAATGGATAAAAACAAAGCCAAAACTGACAAAAACGAGCATGAGAATGGAAAAAGGTCAAAAGCAAAGCTCAAAATGTCATAAGAAGTCCTCAAAGATTCCTAAAGTTGCAAGAATAGTCCCTAATCAAAGTTTGAAGAGATTGGCAATTTTAGTCCCTGTACTTCTAATTATTTACAAAAATGGACCCTTGAAGAAATATTCGAAGAAAAGTCAAAGTCAACCCTCAATAATCAGGGAAAGTCAAAATAAGCCCTTGGAAGATACTTTTGATGAATAACAGATTTGGTCCCTGAGTTTTGAGAATTACAACATTGGTCCTTGTCTTATATTAATACTCCAACTAAACCGGATCCATAACTATTAAACCCATAAAATCCCCAAGCCCAAAATACCAAGCCCACCACCCATCTCATACTACCCGGCCTACTATTGAAATACCCAATCCAGTTCCCCAACCCGGTCAAATAGACCCGGTCAACCCTTAAAAAAAAAAAAAAAAAAAAAAAAAAAAACCCAAGTCACATTTACCCGCCCCCCAAATCCCATTTTGACCCAGATATCATAAACCCTAAATACTATTCACTAAAGTAAAATTCCAATTGACAGAGAGTAAGGGCACGTTGGCCTAATTGATTGCATCTAGAAGGTCCTGACATGTCAGGGAATGACACGTCAGTGATCCACATGAGAGTGTGTGTCTAATGATTGGGTAATCATGATCATACGGCTAAGGATTGAAGATTGGGGACCAAGGGTGATCTAAGGGCTTATATTTACTCAAAGAAGCACAATGAGACGCGGATTGGTGAGCTGTCAACTCCTAGAAGGATCCATGAGCTTCATCAGCCTCCTATATAAACCCCCCTCATCCCATATTAGAACGTGTAGGTTTTTAGATAAGAATTTGTTTAGTTTTCTGTCTTTTAAATATTTGTAATTCCTTTTCAATATTGTACTCAATTTTCAGTTAATGCAATTTTTTTTTTTCAATTTATTGTTTTAATTTCTTAAGTATTCTTGTTTGATTCTTATTTACTATTTTACTTAGATTAATTAAATCTTATTTAGTTTGTTGCAATTCTTATTTCAGTTTTTGTTCATCTCATATTGAAAATCCAAAAAAAAAAAAAAAAAAAAAAAAAAAATGAGTTTTAATTCATTTCAACTCAGCTTCAATGAGCTTTATGTGTTTGATATGAGCTTATATAAACTTCCTAGTTTATTGTAAGCTTATTTTGTTATCAAATTGTCAAAATCACAAAAAGTCAACAAAGTCAAACTCAGCTTATTGCATTAAGCTCAGCTTATTTGTGGAGTTCAAGGCAGCTAATAAGGAGCTAATTGGCCTGTCAAAAGATAGGCAAGCTTAGTGAACCCCCTCTGTTGAGCTAAAGGGGACTTTGCTTTGTAAGTTTCCATTTCATTTTTAATTAATATTGCTTAATAGAATAGTAGTAGTATAGATCTAGTTGTTTGATTTATTATTGTTAATTTCTACTTATTAGTTGATAAAATTGTCCATCATAGTTGCTTAATTGTCTTTTGAATTTCTATGATAGTATTTGGAGTGCTTCTGTTTCATTTGCTGTCTAACTCTTGGATTTGTATTTCTAGGTTTCTGGCTGTTTGAGATATGTGTTTTTGAGCATAATCAATCATAGCTTATACTGATTTGGTGATTTGGATTGATTTGAGGTTCATTTGCTACATATAAGTTTATTACTGTCACATTAGAGGGTGTTTGGTATAGAGTTGTTTGCTGTTTTACTTGTGATGCAGAGGTAGCTGTTTGCTTAGAATTAACACTTAGGTTGATATTAGGTTTTAATTTGCATAAAATTCAGTAGTACTTTATTAAAAGTCAAAATCCTTTTGTCACTCAAATTTTTTAATATCAGATAGTATAATTAGTTGCATCATTTTAAAAGGAGTTGCATTAGTTGTGGATTTAGCTTATTTCACTCACACATTAGGATAATATCATATTTTCATTAAGATTTTAGCATTCATATTTCATATTAGTCAAAGTCTCATTCATTCAAAAAGTCAAACAATTATAAACTCAGGTTTTTGACAGATTTTATTAAGAGTTTGTAGGGCTTAATTTTGATTGGAAATACTTGTTAAAAGTGGATTTGAGAAGCTTAGCAGCTTGTGAAACAACATCAAAAAGAAAATCTTTGTTTTGAATTCATTTTCTTATTGAAAAGTGGGTCTTAAGTTAACTATTTGGCTTATAAGTTTCCCTGTGCATCTGATTTGGTCAAGTCTTCTAGGCAACATTTAGGCTATTGAATTGTATTTAGAATCAGTTCTGTTGGTATTTTTGAGATCTCAGTTGGTCAGAGAATCATTTGCCCCCATAAGCTTCTAGTGCTCAGCTTATCCATACTGCTTATTGGCCTTGTCAACTTAAGTGGTTCAAACTAGAATTTGTTTTCAGTTTAGGCCTGCTATTGTGTTCTAGTCTCTCAAACCTAATATTTGTGGTTCATAATAGTTCATTTGTACCTCTAGTTGCTTATTTCTCTGAGTTGGATCCATTAGCTTTATCCGCTTGGCCATTGCTTATTTGAACTGTTTGAGCCCCATAATCTGTGTTTCTGTGATCAATTGGTCTTAACATTGTTCCACTGAGTTCATTTAAGTCATAGAATCATTGGGTAAAAGTTTGGGTCAATTTTGGTTAAGGTTTACTTATTAATAAGCACTTCCATTAAGCTGTTTTAAGCCATTAAGCTGTTCCAGTGCTTATTTTCCAATTTTTAAACTTTTCCTAGGTTTATATTAATATTTTAGATTTTTCCTGAATTTTTCATATTTTTCTGAATTCATTTGCTATTTTTCTTATTTAATTTTAGTTTTTATTCAATTTTTAATACTTTTTAATTACCAAAAATCCCAAAAAAAATCAGAAAAAGCCTAAAAAATTCCAAAAATATTTTAGAAATTAGTTTTCATTTATTTTAGATTTTTAGACATTTATTTTTCATTTTTCTCATTTAATTTGAATTTTATTTGAATTTTTAATTAGTTTAATTAGTTTTTAATTCCTAAAAATTACACAAAAAGCCAAAAAAAATAGATTTTCAAAGTCTCATTGTATGACGCTCAAAGAGACGTTTTTAAAGGCTAGGATCAATCAGACAAATTCAATGGTCAAGATGAAGTGGGAAAGTCTCAGAAGGCTACAGAAAACCCTAAAGATCAATATATATCAAGAAAGAAGTAATGTGGATTAGTATCTAGTGTAATTTTATTTTTCTTATGTCGACTTATGTACTTTCTTAAATTCCAGTGTTAAACTTAGTTCTCAAGCTTTTGTTAAGTATTATCAAGTGTATTGTGAATCTTTTTAAGTGATAAATTCAAGTTCTCAGTTTGATTTTAATTTTGTGATATTTTCATTTAAAAAATCAAATATGGTTATCACTAGTGTTAATGGTTACTATGGACTCAAATTGAACATATAAGCTCCCAGGAAGCTGTTATAAGCTTCTAGTAACTTACAATTCAATTTAGCTAAAAAAGTTCACAAATACAAAAGTGGTCAACATAAGTCAACTGTGGAGTGTGGATTTGATTTCTGGGATTCAGAGTTGATTTGGAAGCAAAGTAGCTTTGGAATTTGGGTTTAGATCCTCAGGGAGGAGTTAGGGTTCTTGGTTCTTGGTCATTGATGCTAACAGTCCTTAAAATTATTTCACGCCTCGTTGGGATTTAACGATCCGGGGAAACACTACACTCCACGGAGTATTGGTTTAGACTGTTTGACTTGTTGACCATTACTTGGTTGATAATTTCTGACTGTTTGAGGCCAATCAAAATTTGGCGCCGCTGCCGGGGAGGTGTGCTGCGTATTACGACTTTTGAAGTATCTGTGAGTTTGAATTAATTCACCATTGTTATATATCATCTTTGTCCATATTTCTATATTACCTCATAAAAACAAAAATCCAAAAAGATTTTTCTTTTCTATTTTTAATTTCCCGTCACTCTAAGTATTCTTAGAGTCGTCTCTAGTGCATGCGCACTCGTTCTTCTAGGTCAACAAGCCCTTTCCGTGAGCTTGTTAGAATTCCTCGAAGACGCCGTAGACGTTCTGCCCCAACAGCCGTATCTGAGATACGTGCTATTTCCCCAAACAAAGTTATCATGGTGGAAGACCGTCCGATGAATGAGCTTCTCCACGCACCCATTGAGGGTTACGGAGACGCTATTGTTGTCCCAGCCATTGTGGCTGAATACTTTGAGCTCAAAACTGGGTTACTAAATCTAGTAACCTCAAGCCAATTTTATGGTTTGAGAGGGATGATCCTCATGCTCATATTCGATGGTTTAACAAGATTACATCTACCATCAAATACAAAAACGTCCCTTCCGAAGCAGTCAAACTTCTTCTATTCCCATTTTCTCTTGAGGGGGCATCCCGGATTTGGCTGGAAAAACAACCTCCTCGTTCAGTAACATCATGGGAGGATTTAGTTACCAAATTTGTAAACGAATTTTTTCCCCCGTCCAGAACGACAAGTCTTAAAATGAAATCATCAAATTTACTCAAAGGTTTGATGAACCGTTTGGTGACGCATGGGATCGTTTCAAAGAATTGCTTCATCGATGTCCTCATCATGGTTTCACTGAATTAATGCAAATTGACACTTTCTATAATGGTGTGAGTCAATCTGACCAAGATTCTCTCAATGCCTCCGCGGGAGGTAATTTTTTGAGCAAAACCACTAAAGAAGCTTTAGAAATCATTGAAAATAAGTCAAAGGTCCGCACTACACACACAAAGCCATATAACTCCCAAGTGAGTGCTGGTCCTTCTACTTCATCTCCCGTGAGTACTTCTAGCACCGATGCTAAGATAGACAAACTCGCGGACGCTATTCAAGCTTTGGTTCTCTCAAACCAAAAGAAAGTCACTTTCACACAAAACCCTTCACATGCTGAAGTAAAAAAGCTGGAAGTTTGTGTCACTTGTGGTGGCCCATATGCTTACTACAAGTGTACTGCCACCGATGGTAGTCCTTTTGAAGCCAATACCTTAGCCGGTACTACAAATCAGAGAGGTGATCAATACCATCCTCAAATGGAACCAAGTTACCGTGCTAACACACATATGGGACCACCCGGGTTTAACCAAAATCCAAATTTGCAAAACCGAAACCAGACCCAACCTCGAATGAACCAAGGTTATCAAAACCAAGGGAATTTCAATCTTGGACAGAATCAAGGTTTCCACAATCAAGGAAACTTTAACAGAAACAATTTCAACCTGGGAAATCATTTTCAGGGAAATGGTAATCCAAATCAGGGAAATTTTCAACCACAACAAGGTTATAATCAAAATAACCGAGTCCAAAATTTCCCCAACCAAACACAAGCCATTCTCCCAGCTCCACAATCATCATCAGATGAGTTGTTGAAGCAGTTCATGAAAACTCAAGAAGAGACAAACAGGTTGTTGGTCAGCCAGATTTCTGAAATCAAGAAATCTTTAAATGAACCCTCGGGCTCTGGAAAACTTCCGAGCAACACGATCGCAAACCCGAGGGGCGATGCAAAGGCGATCACAACCAGGAGCGGAGTTTCATATGACGGAGCCACTGTTCCCACTACCCCTTCTTCTTCTTCTCCCAAGGTAGTGGAAAATGAAATCGAGGTAAATAAGGATGAAATACTTCCTACTCATAATGGGGGTACCCAAGACGTCCCACCTCATGTTGTCCCGAAACCCAAACCAAAACCTAGAGTTGTTTTTGAACCCAATGATATCCCAGTTGAAAAACCTAAGTCCAAACCTTCTACCTCTTCTATTCCTTACCCTTCACGCTTGAGTGAGAAAAAGCTCCGCGAAAAAGCTAGTCACCAGATGGATAAATTCTTTCAAATCTTCCAAGATTTGCATTTTGACATTAGCTTTGCGGATGCTATTATTCTGATGCCCAATTTTGCTTCAACAATCAAACACTTGTTAAGCAACAAGGAGAAACTGTTTGAAATGGCAAAGACTCCCTTGAATGAGAACTGCTCAACAGTTCCTTTAAAGAAGCTTCCCGAGAAGCTGGGAGATCCTGGAAAATTTCTAATACCTTGTGTATTTCCAGGAATGGTTGATTGCTATGCCTTGGCTGATCTTGGTGCAAGCATCAACCTAATGCCATATTCAGTTTGGAAGAAACTTTCTCTTCCTGATCTTACTCCTACCTGCATGACTTTAGAGCTTGCAGACCGATCGATATCTCGTCCTCTTGGCATTGCCGAGGACGTGTTTGTGAAAGTAGGAAAGTTCCATCTCCCCGCTGACTTTGTAGTTGTTGATTTCGATGCTGATCAAAGGGTCTCTCTCATTGTTGGGAGGGGTTTCCTTAGAACGGGCCGTGCTCTTATCGATGTATTTGAGCAAGAAATCACCTTGCGTGTGGGTAATGAAGTTGTTACCTTTAACCTCGATCAAACCTCGAGGTACTCCTCAAATTATGATTCTGAAGCAGTTAATCAAATAGATATCATAGACATTGCTTCAGAGGAGTACTCTCAGGAAATTCTTGGTTATTCTCATAATTCTATGAGTGGGGATTCCACTCCATCATCTGAACCTATCATTTCCGACTCTTCCCCTTCTCTCACTCCGTTTGAGGGAAGTGATTTCCTTTTGGAAGAGGTCGAGGCTTTTCTCAAAAGTGATTCAGTTCCATCGGGAATTGATAACACTGAGATTGATCTGGAGGGAGATATTCTTCTCCTTGAGAAATTTCTAAATCAAGATAATTCTCCTCCACTCCCTCCCGTACAACTTCATAATGAGGAAATTAAATCGGTTGATAAAAACGATGAATTTCCTGAGGTCGAGCTCAAGGACTTACCTCCTCATCTTGAATATGCATTTTTGGAGGGTGATGATAAATTACCCGTCATTATTGCTAAAGGTTTAAGTGATGAGGAGAAGGTTTCTCTCATAAAGGTCTTGAAGTCACACAAGCAAGCTATTGCTTGGAAACTCTCCGATATTAAGGGTATTAACCCAGATTTTTGTACACAAAAAATCTTAATGGAGGATGACTTCAAGCCTGCGGTGCAACATCAAAGACGGGTTAATCCAAAAATCCATGATGTGATTAAATAAGAGGTTCTCAAACTTCTTGATGCAGGATTGATTTACCCCATCTCTGACAGTCCATGGGTTAGTCCCATCCATTGCGTCCCAAAAAAGGGTGGCATTACTGTTGTCACTAATGAGGAAAATGAGTTGATTCCAACTCGGCTGGTTACCGGATGGCGTGTTTGCATTGACTATCGTAAGTTGAATGACGCCACCGCAAAGACCACTTTCCGCTGCCCTTTATGGACCAGATGCTTGAGAGATTAGCAGGAAACGAGTACTATTGTTTCCTTGATGGTTTTTCAGGATACTTTCAAATCCCCATTGATCCATCGGATCAAGAAAAGACTACCTTTACATGCCCTTATGGAACCTTTGCTTATAAACGTATGCCTTTTGGCTTATGTAATGCTCCAGGTACGTTCCAGAGGTGCATGATGGCCATATTTACCGACATGATCGGTAAAACAATGGAGGTCTTTATAGATGGCTTCTCGGTCATCGGGGATTCATTCCAAACATGTTTCACCAATTTAGAAAAAATGTTGAAAAGGTGTGAAGACACCAATCTATGTCTAAATTGGGAAAAGAGTCATTTTATGGTCAAAGAGGGCATTGTCCTCGGCCATAAGATTTCCAAGAATGGGATTGAGGTTGACAGAGCTAAGGTTGATGTCATTGCTAAATTGCCTCACCCTACTACCGTCAAAGGTATTAGGAGTTTCTTGGGTCATGCCGATTTCTATCGTCGATTCATACAAGATTTTTCTAAAATCTCACGGCCTATGACTCATCTCCTCGAAAAGGATGCTCCTTTTATCTTCTCACCAGAGTGCATCGAAGCTTTTGAAACATTAAAGAAAAAGCTTACTGAGGCACCCATTCTTGTTGCCCCCGACTGGGATTTACCCTTTGAGCTCATGTGCGATGCAAGTGATTTTGCTATCGGTGCAGTCTTGGGGCAATGCAAAACGAAACACTTTCAGCCTATCCACTACGCAAGCAAAACTATGAATGAAGCTCAAACTCATTACACCACTACGGAAAAAGAATTATTAGCCGCGGTGTATGCTTTTGAAAAGTTTCGGACATACTTAATCTTGACTAAATGCGTAGTGTATACGGATCACTCGGCTCTAAAATATCTCTTTGCAAAACAAGATGCAAAGCCGAGATTGCTCCGTTGGGTTCTCCTCCTTCAGGAATTTGATATCATTATTCGTGATAAAAAAGGAGCTGAGAACCTGGCTGCTGATCATCTGTCCCAATTAGAGAACCCTCATCAAGATGTGTATGAGAAAAAGGAAATAAAAGAAACATTTCCTCTCGAAACACTCAATGCGGTTGCTTTTCGCAGAGATTCTACTACCCCATGGTTTGCTGACTTCGCAAACTACCATGCGGGTAACTTTGTTGTGAAAGGGATGTCAACCCAACAGAATAATAAATTCTTTAAGGATGTTAAACATTACTTCTGGGATGACCCCTACTTATTCAAAATCTGTGCGGATCAAGTCTTCCGACGGTGTGTATATGGACAGGAAGCCACTGAAATTCTCAAGGCTTGCCATGCTGGACCCACTAGGGGACATCATAGTCCTAATTACACCGCCAAAAAGGTGTTTGATTCCGGATTCTTCTGGCCCACAATTTATAAAGATGCCCAGGATCTCATTAAAGCCTGTGACGCTTGTCAACGTCATGAAAACATTTCACAAAGAAATGAGATACCACAAAATGCTATTCAAGTCTGTGAGATATTTGATATCTGGGGCATTGACTTTATGGGGCCATTCCCATCATCTAGAGGAAACAAATACATACCTGTGGCTGTTGATTACTTATCAAAGTGGGTTGAAGCGAAAGCTTTACCCACTACTGATGCCCGAGTTGTAGTGAAATTTCTTAAATCTCTTTTTGCCCGTTTTGGAACTCCACGTGCTATCATAAGTGATTGTGATACGCATTTCTGCAATGACAAATTTGATAAATTCATGCAAAAGTATGGTGTAACTCACCGTATTTCTACCGCGTATCACCCACAAACAAGTGGGCAAGTGGAGGTTTCAAACTGTGGTATCAAAAGGATACTTGAGAGGACTGTAGGAGAAAATCGTGCTGCCTGGTCGGATAAATTAGATGACGCACTATGGGCCTTTCGTACAGCTTATAAAACACCAATTGGGTGTACACCTTACAAGCTTGTGTACGGAAAGACATGTCATCTACCGATGGAACTTGAGCACAAAGCCTACTGGGCATTAAAACATGCCAACTTTGACCTCAAAACTGCGGGTGATCACAGAAAAGTTCAAATGAATGAATCAAATGAACTACGAGATCAGGCTTACGAGAACTCTTTAATCTATAAAGAAAAAACAAAGAGGATTCATGACTCAAAAATAAAGAACCGCGTTTTTAACGTTGGTGATCGAGTCCTTCTCTTTAATTCTAGATTAAAGATCTTCTCGGGTAAGCTAAAAACCCGTTGGACTGGCCCATTCACTATCACTAAGGTTTATCCATATGGTACCGTTGAGTTATCTCAAAATGACGGTCTATGTTTTAAAGTGAATGGGCATCGTGTGAAACACTACTTTGAAGAGGACATTTGTAAAATATCAAGGACAAAAAATGACCAATTTTTATTTCTTTTATATAACAATGGATACATTTTTTTTCTTAAATGAACAACTGACTCAACAACAACAACTCCTCAATGAACAAATCATTTATGATCTAAAAAAGATTTTCAAATCTGAATTTAATAATTTCTAAAATAGCCAAAAAAAAAAAAATGAATTCATTGGAAGAAATAAGATGTGGGTGTTTCATCATGGTGTTTCAAATCTGAATTTAATAAATTCTAAAATACAATTCTAAATGTGGGTTTGGAGGTAAAACAAACAGTGGCCTCTTTTTTACGTTGATTTTGGTTTTATGCTTATGATGTTTGGTTTGTGATTGGGTTTGTGTTTTTTTTATGTGGGTTTTTTATGTTGATGATGTTGTGTTTTTAATGTTGATGATGGTGGGTTTGGAGGTAAAAGGAACGGTGACCTCTTTTTATGACTTTTCCGATAATTCTATAGTTTGGGAAGAACTTTTAACATTTATAAAAATAATAATTTCAAAATAACCCTTCAGTTTTTATAAAAGTTTTAAATATGGCTTGTTTTAGAAGTTAACGAAATATTTAACAGGGTGTTAGGAAAAAACCTAAATCCGTCAAAAAAAAAAGTTGGGAACCTTTTTATGCAAGAAAAAAAGTTGGATATCTTGATTGAAAATGGACCCTAACATTTAAGCCTTTTTGTGCTATTTGCCCAATTCTAAATTATACAAAACCTTCTATACATAAAGTGATTTAGCTTTACCACTTACCATCATTGATGTAAAAGTAACACACATTGATTATTCAAAATAACTTTTGAATATTTGTTGCAACAAGTTGCACCAAACTTAAGGATGATTGTGTGATAGACACTATGTATATAATGATGTCTTTTTGACTTTCGATTGTTAATGTTGATACGTATTTGTACATCTTAATGTTTTAACATCTACATATAGAGGAAAATTTTAATTTGACCTTAAATTTGTAAACACAACACTGGAACCTTCATAACTACTCAAACTAACATTGAATATATTCTAAACCACAAAATACAAATTAACAAACAAAACACTAAAAAAGTACTCCATAGAGGCCATAAACACTTAGGGACATGTCCATTAACAAAGTTCTTCATGGTTCATACTAAGGGGTTTTGTTAAGCTTGTTTTTAAGCTTACAAGTTCACGTGGTTTCACATTATGTTTGATAATTTACTTTTCTAACTTATTTTAATACATGTAGACTTATATAAGCTTATAAATTTTAAAATAAGCCGGAAAAGTAAGCTTATTAAATATCAACCTAAATCATTTAAGCTAAGTAGCTCAAAAATAAGCTTAAGCAAACATCCAGTACATGCAAGAGATTCAACGACTCATTACATCGGCTACAAAAATTCTAAATATGTGTTTTTCATAAAATAAAAATAAAAAAGGACACATTTCAACTAACCAATAGCCGGAATAAATACCCAAATTATTTAGACCAGGCGTAGTGGAGGCTTCCACCACCTATGGTGAGCCTCTATCACGCGCCATCCGCCACTACGGCCTGCCATCAACCGCAGGCTATGGTGCGTTTTTAGGGTTGGTTTGGTGGTGCAGACCACCTAACGTGGTGCACTAACTTTTTTTACGAGTGTGTGTGGGTTTGTTGTATAAATTGAGAAACTTTTATGTGTTTGCGTTAGTGACCACTATGACTGTTACGTGATGGGTTAAGTGATGTACTGAAAAACTGATGTGGCGATGAGGCCAGCCTAAGATTTAAGATGAGTTGATTCACATTTAGGGCTGAGCATCATGCCGAAACCGACCCGATCCCGACAAGTCCCGAAACCGACAAGGCTGAAAAACCTAACCGAATCCCGACCCGATTCTAGTTCGGATAATCCCAAATCCCGACACGAGTCTCGAAATGAACCGATTTGTATGGTATTCTTTGTGTTTTTTCGGGTAATCCCGACTCCCGACCTGACCCGAGTCCCGACAAGGCTGAAAACCCATACCGAGTCCTGACCCGAGTTAAGGTCGGTTTGTGTCAGTCGGTGTCGGTCAGAGTCGGGCGTCGGTCGGGATTGCTCAGCTCTATTCACATGCAACAAGTTTAATACGGAGTACTATTTAATTTTGGATTAATAAGTACCAAAACAAAACAAAACATTTCTAAATAAAGTCAAGATATAACAGCAGCATCTAACAAAAACTGAGTTGTACAACCTTTTTAAGCACAAGTTACAACCGCATAATGCACACTACATGTAACCTATTTTTCCATCCAACAACCCAAAAAACCAAACCAAACTCACAAGTTCAGAAATTCTGTACCTAAATAGACAAACACCATCAGTACTTGGAGTATTGGACCACTGTCGATATCCATTGTATCGGCTTCCTTAACATCTACTAAAACATGAAGAAACTCGGAAGGAATAGCTGCATGGGGAAGGTGTTATTTGAATTCAAATTCAAATTTTGAATGTTGAGAATGTGAGGAAGATGAAGAAGTGTAAAATGGTAATGTGGTTGAATTATGATGGTTGGATAAGGATACGACAAAAGGAATGTGTAGAAGATTATGTCGTTAATGTCTTGCTTTGTTTTAACAGATTTGACTTTCTTAGTTGTGGTTTTAGCTTCTTTTTTAGCGATCTTATTTCTCAAAGCTTCCTCTATAGTAGTGAACACCTTAATTCATCAACTAAACTAACAAAATCCAACCCCCATATGAACAATCACAATTTAAAAGAAACCCATATCGATTATATATATTGTAAAACATAATTATTTATAAAATTTTATATACCTGATTAAAATCTCAAAGGGTATTTGATTCTGCTGAAATGTAAAACAACAGCCAATAACTTCATCTAATTTGACATCTTTAAACAATCAAAACTTTTGTAAAACAATTACACCTAATTTTATTTTATTTTGCAATTGTTGATCCTAGGTTCTGGGAAGGAATTGATGTGGGAAGGGTTTTTGGTTGTTGTGTGGATAAAAAGGGGATTGCTTTTTGACCCTTGAAGTCTCATAAAACAACGGGAGCTTTTTTGTAATTTTGTTTTTTTACATTTTTGACACATAGGGTGTGTTGGCGCAATGAGCTGGGGCTCGAGCTTATATTATAAGCCAAAAACTGAAATTTATATTTTTATAAAGTTATTTCGTGAATTAGTTGAAGCTGAAGCTAATAGTCAAGCGAAAAGTCAAAAAAAGTGAAAAGTTAAAAAAAATATAAAAAAGAAATGTTGCTACACCTTAGAGCATCCACTATGGTGGTTTATAAATAGGTTTATAAAAAGATAAAGAGGTTTATAGTTTTGTTAACCATAGTGGAAACCTATTTCATGCTTACTTGGCATGAAATGGTCTAATATCTTGAACCTCTTTAAATTTAATGCATTTGAAGTATGTATGATATTTTTAAAGCTTTAAGAAGTTTATGTATAGTGGAATAGGTTTATACTACCAAAAGGTTTAAGAATTAATGACATGAATCAATTATAAACCTTTGTAAATGTCTATCATAGTGGATGCCCTTACTTAAATATTGTGGTAAGTTATATCTGGAAACACCCCAATTGAAAGACACGGTTTGAATTATATAAACTAAACAAGAAAATAGCTAAAATATGAGGGAAGCCTCGTAAATTTCGGACCACTCCACCCTTTCACCAGTGGATTAATAGACAAAGAAGTCACTAAAGTTTGAGAAAATGTTCGCCTAAGTTACTATAGTTTAAAACATTACAAACATGTTACTCAAGTTCACAGGTTTATCAACTGGGTTGCTAAAGTTTCAAAAATGTTACATTAGGGTTACTCCCAAGGTAGGCAACCGGTTGATAGCCGGTATCCTAGCCGAAACATATTCCACCTCAAAGAAGTTATTAAAGTTTGAGAAAATTTTCTCCTAAGTTACTCAAGTTCAGTTTTTATTATTATTATTATTATTATTATTATTATTATTATTATTATTATTATTATTATTATTATTATTATTATTATTATTATTATTATTATTATTATTATTATTGCAAAAGTCGATTTTTAATAACTATGATACAAAATAAAACAGGGTAAAACCCGTAGATGTACTAACTGAAGTGATTCATTATACAGAACCAAAAAATGAAAATACCATTATAAACAAAGAAAATTTGCACGTTTGGTCCCTTTTGTTGCGAAATCTTGCAGCGTCTATCCTTGGCCAACAGGCGTTTGTAATTATTTTCAAAAAAAATGTGTACGTTTTTATATTTTTTTATACTTTGTGTATGTTTTATACGCTTTTCTACGTTTTTATGTGTTTTTTTTACGTTTTTGTACGTTTTCTATGTTTTTATGTGTTTTTTTTACATATTGTACGTTTTTATCCGTTTGTACAGGGAACTGAAAGATAATACACCCGTCTCTTATCACAAAAAACCTAATATCCTACAGATTGGGAGGCATGAAGATCCTCGTCTATAAGGAAATATAATCCAAAATTAGACATTAGTGAATGGTAATACAAACCCATTATTCGTTTTAACTATAGTAACTTAAGTGAGATTGCCCAAAACTTTAGTAACTTATATGAACATTTTCTCAAACTTTAGTAACTTATTTTTCTATTAACTCATAATATATCAGTGCCACGTAGGATTTAACCGGTAGTAAAGGGTTAAAACTAAGACAATAACTTATGTAACCGGTGGGGAAAAGTTGAGTAACTTGTTTGTAACGTTTTAAACTATAGTAACTAGGTGACGGTCATATATAAGGGATCGTCCAATGTTTACGGGACCGTTCTCCACTCCTCCTGGTGCCTATAAATATTGCACTGTTTCACAAAAAAATTCAACCCTTTTGTACAAAAATTTTCTGTCTCCTCTCCCTCTCCTCTATCACTTTCTTTGATCACTTTAACATGTTGATATTTGTTTATAAGTGATCTCATTCTTCCTTCCTTTAAGATGCAAAAGAAGAACGCTCGTATTCGCTAAGAAACGAAGTGTTATAGATTAGGCATCACACACCTGTAACTTGTGTAACGATTCTCTTATTCATCTAAACTTTCTTTCTCATTCTCCATTCTTGTAAATTGGTGTATCCGACTTATGTATGAATCGTGATTGGGTGTAATAGGTAGATCCGGACGATGTGTAAGTCCGTGGGTGATTGTGTAGATTAGGACGGTGTGTACATCCTTAGTTGATTGTGTGTAGATTACGACGGTGTGTACGTCCGCAGGTGTCCGTGTGTAGACTAGGACGGTGTGTATGTCCGTGTGAAGATTTGGAAGGTGTGTACGTTTGTGTGAAAACTTGGATTATATGTAAATCCAAGTGGACAAGGTGTATATCTGTGTGCCGGTGTGTGGATTGGTTCTAGCTTAGATTAGAACCCGAAATTCTGCTTAATGTCGTAAATCGGTGTAAGCGTTGGTGTACGGTTTGTTATGCCTAAAGGGAGCTTGTTGACTAGTGAAGTTACTATCGAGTTGGGTACTCAGGGAGTGGAGTAGGTCGAAGAGGTGCTTCATGCCGAACCACTATAAATCATCATGTTCGGTTTGCATTTTCTCTACTCATCTCTTTACTTTTTATTCTTGCATTTATTGTTTTGTAGTTACACTTGCATCAAGTTTGTGTTTGTGTGGCTTGTCGTTATATATATATATATATATATATATATATATATATATATATATATATATATATATATATATATATATATATATATATATATATATATATATATATATATATATATATATATATATATATATATATATATATATATATACTAGCTTCATGACCCGCCCGATGGGCGGGTTCGCTTCATAATATTGTAGAATTTTAAGTAGACGTATATAATAATGAATAACGGTGAATACCTTAAATAAAAATATTGGAAAAAAAGGAAAGTGTGATTATAATATATGTAAAAATAACAATGAAAAGTGTGAGAAAAAAAAGTACATGGTCCTCATTCATATTCGAAATAAAGCTTTTGTCCACAAAGTCGGATGTGGAGTTTGTGTAATGATGAGGCGAAAAATGATTCGTTTTTAGGGGGTCATTTAAGCCGAAACTTGAATTTATTTGATCAAATATTGCTCTAAATCGTTCCTTTTGTGATTTTAGGTACTTTGGGAGTGAATTCTGGAAAAGGAAGCATTTTGGACGTTTTTGGAGTATAAAAGTGAAGAAAACGGCAAAGTCTTGATTTTCCTTGCTGTGAACAGTACCTGACGGCGTCAAGAAGGATTTGATGACGGCGTCAAGAGCATTTTTTGTGACGGCGTCAGAACAAGGCCGTCAAGAGTAAAAGTGGTGACGGCCCAGAGCAGAAATACACATGACGGCGTCAGATCTGGATCTAGGCAATCCAAGAAGATTTTTGGCGGCGGGTTAATGGTGTCAGAACTTTCTTCTTGACACCGTCACCTCATGAAATCTATATATACTTTTCTAATTTTCATTCATTAAGGGTGTAACTAGAGAGGAGAATTTTAGGGTCGAACTTAATAAACCCTAACACGACTTTTACCTTCCTTCACTAATTTGTCAATTAGCTGTCGCAGTTGAACACACTCGTTGGTGGTGTGGCCCTTTTGTTGGTCCCTTTTACTTGGTTAACTATAACTACAAAGCTACAGTAACCAATTTATATGACTTTAAACAAAGCTGTATAAAATGATTAACAATAAAGTAACGTAGATATAAGAGACAATATTTTTCAACGTTTAATTCTTTATTAGAAGTTAATCAAAAAGAATCGTACCCAAGTGTTTTCGGAATAACACTTGGGATTGAAAACGACAAGTATGGTATTGACTCCTCACTAAACTCAATCTAGGTTGAGTGACAACTTTCAGGACCCACTGAGCTATCTCAGGGGTTATGTTGTTCTTTGGAGGAGTAAAAGTGGTTTGTGAATGCTTTGCATTAATTGCACAAACTTGTCAACTTTTACTCCTCTCTTATGCTACCTATTTATACACAAATGTGAACAACCTTATTATACAATGGACCTAAGTGTTCCTCAATAAAATCTTGATAGATTTTATTCT
>JARVZY010003961.1:0-28365 GCA_030686995.1 Artemisia argyi
AAGGTGACGGGGTCAAGACTTCCTTCTTGACGGCGTCAGACATGGAGAATAAAATACCGTAGCTGGTGACGGCGTCAGATGGATAGGTGACGGCGTCAAAGTGTCCAAGAATAAAATACCGAAGGTGGTGACGGCGTCACATAGGCCGTCACAAGTGGATCTAGGGCGTCCGAGGAAGTATATGGCGGCGAGGTGACGGCGTCAGACATAACTCTTGACGCCGTCAGAACGATTTTCCTATATATAGTTTTCTAGTTTTTTCATTAAAAAAAGGAGAAGTTTTGGTGAAACCCTAAAGACGATTTTGGTGCCTCTTTTACAGGTTTTTCAAGGGTTCCAAACCCTTGAGACCTTGCATTGTAATTGAGATAAGTATACTTTTAATTCAATCAATATGTCTATGTGTTGGTTGTTTATCTTTTGTTCTTATCTTAATTCTACTATGCTAGGCTAGATTTCCTTTGTGTTTGCTTAGATCTAATGAAACCTAGATGTTGATTATGTGTTGATTACTTGTCTATTCTTGTTTTGGATGAATGATATTATATGTTAGGCTTAAGAAAACTGGCAGATCTCCAATGGTAACATGCTTGAACGTCTTAAGAAACATGAACCGAGGCGTACTAGGTCTTTATTGGTTGTATTTAATGCATGTGCCACTGTTTACAATCCCTATAGTTGTGCTGGGTCATGGTGTAGGAGGAGATAAGAGCTCATAGAGTTGGGGAGTTATGTATGCCACCCCACGAATGGTATTAAGGAATACAATCCGTCATCCATACAAGTGTAACAAGTAATTAATATGTAAAAGATATCTAGGGAGTAATGAAGTCTAAGTAAACACAATTTCTCCAACCACTGCTCACAACCTTAGTTTAAATTAGTTTAATTTCATTTTCATTAGTTTATTTTAATTATATATTAGCTTTGGGTGAGTTGAATAGCAACTAATTCCGCCCTATCTTCCAAAACCCGAGATTTTACTTGCTTTCATAAAAATATAAAAATACAAAAATAATCATCTTCCACCTCTAGAACTATTAATTAGGTTTTCTAATCCTAGCGACACTATTCCTAAGCTGAACGATCAATCCCCCGGTACTTGTCACTATACTATACTACAACGATCAGGTACACTGCCTGGTGGGGGTTGTAAGCTTCTCAAGATCCCTCGAGAGGTAAAGCAAGGTGCGATTCCCACGCATCAAGTTTTTGGCGCCGCTGCCGGGGATTGTCTATCTTTACATTTATTTCTCATCTTTCGCAAAAGAGTGCGGCGCCATCAAGTTTTTGGCGCCGCAGCCCGGGGAATAGTTATTGTCTAGGTTAGGATTTCTTTTTATTAGGTCTACTTGCTAGATTCCTTTCTAGTAAGATTTTTATTTTTTATTTTTTTTAGGTCTTCTTTAGTCTAACTTATTTCTTTGTGCCTTTGTTCTTAACTCTTTACCATCCGACATCATGGAAGGTGGTAACATCTTTGAACCCGTCATCCCACCACAACAAAACCCACCATTAGAACCCCTTAGGCCCCGAACCTTAGGAGAGTATTCCCGACCTAGCCACCAGGGCTACCGAAACACCATTGAGCTCACCGGAGACAATGTGACCCCCTTGCGATCCGACACCATCCGGTTGGTGCAAAGCGGATGTGCATTCCATGGACTTCGTTCCGAAGATCCAAACCAACACCTTAAGGATTTCCTCAAAATCGTAGATTCCATAGACCTAGGTGTTGAAACTAGAGAGACTACCCGATTACGCCTATTCCCATTCTCTCTACGAGATCAAGCTAGTCAATGGCTTGAGCGTTTCCCCGCGGGATCCATCACCACATGGGACAATCTCGCCAATCGCTTCCTTACCCAATTCTTCCCGCCGAAAAAAACCGCAATGCTTAGAAGGGACATTTTGATGTTTGAGCAACAGCGGGGTGAACCTTTCTACGAGGCTTGGGCCCGTTTTAAGGATCTCCTCCACAAGATCCCTCATCATGGCATAAACCTTTGGTTATTAGTTCAGATTTTCTACGACCATGTTGATTATCACACTAAGCGCACTATCGACAGGGCCGCGGGAGGCAAATTGCGTGATAAGAATGCTGAGGAGTCATGGGCGATTATAGAAGAGCTCGCTGTCGATAATAATGAGATTTGGGAGTTTAAACATACGGTAGAAGCGGCCATCAATGCAGTCTCGGCATCTGGAGGAACCACCGAAATCCCCGATGAACTCTTATGCAAACTTGAGGCAAAAGTTGACTATTTTGAGGAAAGGCAAAGGAGACCCTTAAGTCCTAGACAAGCCACTATCAATTCTGTCTCAAGATCAACTTCAGTACCATTATCTGAATCACCTTCTAGAGAACATGTCGAGACTTTTCAGGGGTGCACTCCACCTTGTTCCCCTCCCAAGGAACTTAGCTCAGAATTTGAGGCTAGGATGAGAGAATATATGGCGACTCACTCTGATCGGCTTGCTAGATTCGAAGAAGCAATTTATAAGCAAAAAAATGAGATGCAGGAGAAAATGAATGAGATGTTGAGTCTATTGGAGGAGTATACCAGTCAGAAAACCCCCGAACGAATACTGCTAAGGAAAGAAAGCGCCACCCCCACCACCCAATTTGTTAACTCCATCACCATTGTCCATAAAGATAATGAGAAGGTAAAAACTCCTGCTAAACAGACCTTAGAAAAACCGCCTGAGTCCCAACCTTTGAGCTACTACCTGAAACACGACATAAACAAAAACACCATAACAAATTGGATTAAGAGTGATAGGCGTAACCAATCCTCCGAACAGGTTCCCGAGAAAGAGAAAGAAGAGGAAGATGAGTATGATACACTTATTGGAGGATCAGTGGTCGAGAGGTTACTAGTACAGAAAGTGGCTACTAAGCAGGTAGCATGTGGAAACTTTGAAATACCAACAAGCATCGGGGACTTGAAACATCTTAGTGCTTTCGCCGACCAAGGATCGGAAGTAAATCTTATGCCCCTAACTATTTACATCCAACTAACGTCAAAAATGCCAGCACCCACTCGTGTTAGGCTATCTCTTGTTGGACACTCGTACGTATACCCCCTAGGAATCGCAGAAGATGTATTAGTTAATGTGGCAGGATTCATGTACCCCGTTGACTTTATGATCATTGATGATAAAGGGGATGGATGCATGCCAATAATCCTTGGGGCACCATTCCTCACCACCGCTAGGGCTGTCATTAAGTATGAAGATAGGAAGATTGAGCTTAAATCTGGAAAGAGAAAGATTAGCTTCCACATGACTCCGCGAAGTGGGCATGAGAATTTGAGTTGGAGAATGATTAAAAACAACATTGGCACGACACCCATTCGTGTTCAGAACAAAATTCTTGCATGGGAGGCAAGAATCAAAAGCTATAAGAAAGCTAAGGATGAAAGAAGAAAAGGCAATAAGGTTCCGATTGAACTCAAACATACTCAACACGAAAAAAATCATACACCATTTGAGGAAGGGAACTTGGTGCTCCTGAGACACTCGGAAACGACAATACCACCCGATACACCAAGTCCTTGGTGGTATGGGCCCTTCACAATCGAAGGATTGAGCCAAGAAGGGGTAGCTAACTTGAGAAGCAAATTAGGTGGGAAGGTGATTGCGAGTATTGATAGATTGAGGCACTACCATCATAACAGTAATGATCGCAATTATATGGGGTACATCATAACCAATGATGAAATCACGTAGTAACCCACGACTTTGAGTCTAGCTACAAGACTCGTAAATAAAGAAAAGCGCTTCTTAGGAGGCAACCCATGTTTTGTGTGATTTTATTTGTTTGATTGTTATTTGCTTCCGTATGCATGCTTTATTTTTATTATTGGTTGATCATGTTTCTCAATTAAAAATGTGGAAATACTTTATTATGTTGTTTGGCCTAGTCTTAACTTCAACCTAAAGGTATTTTTGCAAAAGATAAGTGTAAGGGGAAACCCCAAATATGTTTTTAAGAAACAAACCGATCATGATTCTCCACAATATTTAATGAACATGTATATTCGTATTTGTTAGAGTCAAATGCTTGTATTGAGTCATAATGAAGTTTTGCAGGATTTTCCAGGAAGTAGGACAAAGTTTTTCCAGAAATTTTCCGGAAACTTAACATAAGAATTTCTGCAGGTCCATTCTGACGGCGTCAGGGTATTCTCTTGACGGCGTCAGGAGTCAAAAATCTGGAAATTTTACCGGTTTTGTTTTTCTAACAGAGTCTTATGGTTTTTGTGAATTATTAAGTTTTATAATCTCCAGGAAATCTGCAAACTTCATTCCACAAGCATTATATCTTACTTTGTTTTCTAGGATTTAGAAACTTATATAGGATGCCGCCGATTTTACGCGAGGTTGTCTTGTCTATTTTGTCAGGTTTCACAGGTTATGTTCGACAAGGAGATGATTTATATTCTGGAAGGGAAGCTTTGATTGTTCGTTTTCTTGGAAGAAGATTTAACCTGGCCACCTCATTATCCATACCGAGCGAATCAGGGGAGTATTTGATTTCATTCTCTTTACTTTTTCACTTTTACATTCTTTACTTGAACATTGGGGACAATGTTCATCTTAAGTGTAAGGGGAGGGTAAAAAGATGATACCTTACATATGCACTTTCGCTTGAGTTTGTTTTGTTTGATAGTAGATGTGTAATAAAACTATGAGAAATACTTGTTAGTGTAATTTTAGCGCCAAATTTAAATTTTTTTACAACATTTAGGAGTGAAACTTTAGCCATAGCAAGCGTCTCATGGATAAGAGGTTGTATGACTAGCACATAACCGTATATTCAGAAAAATTTTCCACCCAAAAATGTGAGGTTCGCCTTTAGTTTTGATAGGAAAAGCATTTATTATTGGTGCTTATGAGTGTACCGGTAGCATTTAGATTCTAGAACTTGCGTTAGTGATGCATCCCGAGACCGCTAGTGAGACTACATTCATGTGGTAGGATTTACTACATGATAAGAGGCATTAGGATTACCCTTGTGTTAAACCCGTATCATAATTACTTGACCATTTAAGTCATATTACTTGACTAGTTAAGTCAACTAATTTTTCCCACACCCTTTGCGTTGTACTCATTTTTAGTACACGATACCCCTAGTACACCCCTCCGAGCCTATCTTTTCGTTTCTAACTTTAAGCATCTTACTTAAAGGAAGAATTTGTTACACCCTACTTAAATGTACAACCAAATCGCCTTAGCCTTCCGTGTATGCGCTCATTTTTAGTGCATTATTGTTATTTGTTAAACCCTAAGTTAACTTTCTAATTGATTACATGGTTGCTAAGTCGAGTCATATCCTTGTACATATTGTTTTGGGACGATTGGGACTCATGGGTAAGTACTTATTTTATGGAGTAATGGGGAAGAACATCATATTATTACCCCCATATGTGCGTTAATCTTAAAAGTGCTCCAAGTTTTTTGATTTTCTTAATTCGAGTTATTAGAATAGTTAAATATAAAGTATGTAAAGATTCAAGTGTAAGGGGATTGCTCAAACCCCTATGATGTATTATTTTGGATGGTAGGGTAAGAGTGTATGCAAAAAAAAAAAAAAAAAAAAAAAAAAAAAAAAAAAAAAAACATACGGACTACCATCCCATTTTCATTCTATGTTCATTCTATGTTTTTATTATTTTTCATTTATTAGCTTAAGTCGAGTCTAGTCTTGGCTTAGCAACGCCATCTTGTACATGTAATTAACCGAGATTGTTAACTCGCCACCAGTAAAATTCCCTTTATCCAACAAAACCGTGTAATTCATATCCCTACACCTAACGTTATAACCCTTTAAAAAGACCTCTTTGATAGTTTATCCTAGGTGCTTACGCCATGTGGTGGAGGTTTGATCCTTTCCCAAGCCTATGGTAATCTATTTTGCTATGACAGGTAGTGAGAGATATCTTCCATTTCCATAATGTTATATTACTTTATTACACCCGAGAGATGTGAGTATCTAAACACTATTTGTGAGGTGCTTGTGTATGACCTCCATGCTTGTCTATTGGTCTTTAGTGGAACGATTATTTGTTGTAATTACTTTTATATTAGTGTTAAATGACCCCTAACTTGTCTTTTGAGTAGGATAAAAGCTCATTTGCTTGAGGACAAGCAAATCTCAAGTGTAAGGGTATATGATGAGGCAAAAAATGATCCGTTTTTAGGGGGTCATTTAAGCCTGAATCCGACTTTATTTGATCAAATATTGCCCTAAATCGTTCCTTTTGTGATTTTAGGTGTTTGGAGAGTGAATTCTGGAAAAGAGGCTATTTTGGACGTTTTTGGAGCATAAAGTGAAGAAAACGGCAAAGTACCAAAAATCCATGCTGAAGATACAAGGTGACGGCGTCAAGACTTCCTTCTTGACGGCGTCAGACATGGAGAATAAAATACCGTAGCTGGTGACGGCGTCAGATGGATAGGTGACGGCGTCAAAGTGTCCAAGAATAAAATACCGAAGGTGGTGACGGCGTCACATAGGCCGTCACAAGTGGATCTAGGGCGTCCGAGGAAGTATATGGCGGCGAGGTGACGGCGTCAGACTTAACTCTTGACGCCGTCAGAACGATTTTCCTATATATAGTTTTCTAGTTTTTTCATTAAAAAAAGGAGAAGTTTTGGTGAAACCCTAAATACGATTTTGGTGCCTCTTTTACAGGTTTTTCAAGGGTTCCAAACCCTTGAGACCTTGCATTGTAATTGAGATAAGTATACTTTTAATTCAATCAATATGTCTATGTGTTGGTTGTTTATCTTTTGTTCTTATCTTAATTCTACTATGCTAGGCTAGATTTCCTTTGTGTTTGCTTAGATCTAATGAAACCTAGATGTTGATTATGTGTTGATTACTTGTCTATTCTTGTTTTGGATGAATGATATTATATGTTAGGCTTAAGAAAACTGGCAGATCTCCAATGGTAACATGCTTGAACGTCTTAAGAAACATGAACCGAGGCGTACTAGGTCTTTATTGGTTGTATTTAATGCATGAGCCACTGTTTACAATCCCTATAGTTGTGCTGGGTCATGGTGTAGGAGGAGATAAGAGCTCATAGAGTTGGGGAGTTATGTATGCCACCCCACGAATGGTATTAAGGAATACAATCCGTCATTCATACAAGTGTAACAAGTAATTAACATGTAAAAGATATCTAGGTAGTAATGAAGTCTAAGTAAACACAATTTCTCCAACCACTGCTCACAACCTTAGTTTAAATTAGTTTAATTTCATTTTCATTAGTTTATTTTAATTATATATTAGCTTTGGGTTAGTTGAATAGCAACTAATTCCGCCCTATCTTCCAAAACCCGAGATTTTACTTGCTTTCATAAAAATATAAAAATACAAAAATAATCATCTTCCACCTCTAGAACTATTAATTAGGTTTTCTAATCCTAGCGACACTATTCCTAAGCTGAACGATCAATCCCCCGGTACTTGTCACTAGACTATACTACAACGATCAAGTACACTGCCTGGTGGGGGTTGTAAGCTTCTCGAGATCCCTCGAGAGGTAAAGCAAGGTGCGATTCCCACGCATCATGGGGCTAAGTGGTGGGCTGTTTGTGTTTGTTTTAATATTAAGGGTCCGGTTGGTATTAATAGTACAAAAGCCCAAGGACCAAATGTGTCAAAGCTGAAACTTGAGGGACCTTAATTGCCAACTTTCCCAAATCTCTTCTAGGGATCAAACCTGCCAATATATAATAACACAAGGACCAAAGTTGTATTTATTTCATTTTTAAAACTATAAGGACCTTTTATGTCATTTTTTGGATTTTGAGGGGGTGAAAGTGTAAATTACCAAAAGTTATCAAAATTGTTCCAATTTGTAAGTTATGAATAGTACAAGGGTAATTTGTGATAAAATTCTATTTTTAATACCCAAGGACTAATTTTGCCAATTTTGAAACTTGAGGGGTAAAAATTGCCATTTTGTGAAAACTTTTATCCAGGGATCATAAGTGAATATTTTTGGTTTCCCGAGGACTTAAGTTGACTTTTATTTTATTTGAAACCTTCAGGGACTAGTTTTGACAATTTATGAAACTTGAGGGACTAAAACTGCCAATTATGCAAACTTTGTACGTTTTTCATCTGTTTTTGCATATTTCGCATTTGAAACATATAAAACACAATTTTCAGATATTTTAAGTATTTTGATACATATTTGAGTGTTTTTGTATGTTTTGGCAGCTCAGATTGGTATAAAATGATGAGTATTTAGACACTCATCAATCCCCCACACTAAACTATTGCTATTCCCTAGCAATCTTTTATGAAAAAATTAATGGATTTCATCTATTTACCAAAAGCCATTACTTCTGGAGTAGCCAGGTGTAAGAACTGTGGTACACCTGATAACCGTGTGATTTTGAGCAAATCACCAGCTGTCAACGGATTTGATTAGTCTTTACCAAAAGCCGTTTGCTTCTGGACTAGCCAAATCTTGATGGAATAGTCAACATCTTGGAGAGCTAATTACCAATTATGGATTTTCCACTGCCTTTACCACAAGCCATAATCTTGCGGGCTAGCCAACTCATTCGCTTTTTAGGATATGGCGAGTTGAGGTACCATACAATTTTGGGCAAATTGCAAGCCATCAACGGGTTTGAGATATCTTTACCAAGAGCTGTTTGCTCCTGGATTAGCCAATCCTTATATGTGTTAGACATGGTGGATTGATTACCATTTGTTGTGTTTAGTGTAAAACACTAACACCAAATGAAAAAATTTTAAATTTTGGCCATTTTTGGGAAAAAGGGCATACAAGGGTATATACGTGATAAAATTCGCCAGAATTTCCATCCCCCACACTAGAAATGAATATTGTCCTCAATATTCAAAATCCCGGCTATTATGCCGAATCCTTGAACGTAAAAAGATAACATTTAAAACTAAGTGGGGTAACACAACAATTATTTTATTTTTCTGTTTTTACAATTTTTCATTTCTTTTTCAAAATATATACAACATATGGGGCACACCCCCACACTTAGGTGGTACACACGGGTGGAAACCCATGTTTATGCTACTGTTTTTGCTTACCAAGTTGCTAGCTTGACTTGACCCCGAATTAAATTATCCATGGGGAAATGGAGTGGGATTGCCACTCACTGATTGGATGAGAAATTGGAATGGGTTTACCACTCACAGAATTATGAAATGATAAGATAAAGGAGATTATTTTTGGTTTTTATCTTTTATAAATGTTTTTGTATTTTTAGATTTGTATATATATATATATATATATGTACTAAAGAAAGAAAATTCCTAACAACCGCCCCTCGAAAGGGAATCTGGGTCTAACAGAGCTCAGTAACTGTAAACAGCCAACAACCAAATGTTGTAACTGAGGGACTAATCAGACTGGGCAAGTTGTGTGCAAAGGAAAAATGTTTTTGTATTTTATATTGTTTATGAAATAAAATATGATATAGTATATGTAATCACTACCTCCCAGGCTAGTGTCAGGTTTACCACGCTAGTTAATCACTTGTGAATGATTAACTGTAATAAATATGCCCTGACAGCCCGGGAGTTGAATGATAAAGTATATATAATATACATACAAAGGATAGATATTTCAACAAAATATAAAATACAAGTCATAGTAGGCAGCACACCTCCCCGGCAACGGCGCCAAAATTTGATTCCTCCCGAACCGTCACTTATTTATCACACAAGCTAACCACTTATGAATGGTTAACCGTAATATCTAAATGGAGCCCGGGAGGAACTAGCAATGTTAATCCGTGGGAGTTAAGTACAGGAAAAGTACGTGAGTACAAAAAAGTACATCCCCGGGTCGTTATGTCCCAACGAGGTGTGAACGTGATACTACCATGAGTTGTAATGTGTTGAAATAATATGTATATAGAAAAATGGGAATCTGAATGACTAACACTGGAATGTGAATAGTAATAGCTCTTGTCACAGCTATTTCAGTAAAAACGTACAATCAGAAACCTTAAAATGTAAAAGGATATATAAACGTATGTTTAAATTTAAATAAACGTAAACGTACAAAAACAAAGTGCGAATTATAACAAAAGATGGATTTGCATGCCTTAGCGGCTTAAATGCAAATTAAACAAACTTAAAATATTTATTTATTAATTACAAACTTATTTAAATATTAAGAAAACCTAAAAATGTGAAAAGTAATAAAAATGTACGTTTAAATTAAATTAAACGTCTACATACTGAAATAAAACTGAAAACTGATCAATACAAATCCCACAAATGTGAAATTTATATTTTTGTGATCCTAATAATATAAGAAAATTAATTATGAATTAAAATAATTTTTACAAGTACTTATGTAATTAATATTAATTAAAAACTATTTATTTATTATTTAGCTAATTAAACTGATTTAAAATATTACACATACTAAAAAGACTTAGATAATTAAGAAGATTTTTATAAATCTTATTAACCATCACAGGAATCCTAAAAAATTATAAAAAGTTAGTTTTATGTATTTTTAATTTATTTTACTAATTATTATTCTGATTATTAATTAGTATCTAATTAAACTATTTAATTATGAAAAATAGAAAATGAACAATAAAAATTCTAGAAAAATTCCTAAAATTATATTATACTATATATAAGCTAGGAAAAATATAAAAACTAGGTACTACTTTATAAAAACTAATTATGCTATTTAAAATTTATTTGTTAATTGAAAACTAAATATACTAATTTTAAATCTAAAAATTAGAAAACTAAAAGTGAAAATTGCAAAAGTAATTTTTACATATACTAATTAACTTAATAAAGTTATAAAAATTATAAAAAATTATCTAGGATAAAATTTAAGTACTAGAACTAATTTATTTTTGGCTTTTCTGTTTATGGAACTATATATATATATAGTATTTACATAAGTTTTAACAAAAATGAAACTTTACAAACTAAGAAATAAGCAATTCGTGGCTTATGGTTCATTCAGTTAAGCTTTTGGCTTAACAGTGGAGTTTAAGCTTAGAATAAGCTAGGAAAAAGCTTTATACATGAAACAAAAGATAAAATAACATTTGTACAAGTATTTTAACTGGAAACAAGCAAGATTGTACCAAGGTTTAAGCTGAATAAGCTCACATAAGCAAATAAGCACATCCAAAGTACTGCTTGTTATACTCAAATCCAAACAACCCTGCAACCTTTTTGCTTGGCAATTTAAGCTTATGAAATAAGCTGAAAAGGCCAAAATAAGAGTTTAAATAGCAAGATGGTCTGGTTGGCTTTCCAAAAAGCCAAAACTCAACCTGTGGGGTCCACAGGTTAGCTTTTGAGGGGCTTATGAAATAGGCTTGAGTATACTGAGTGCTCAGTATACTCAATAAGGGTGGACAAGCTAATGGCTAGTTGCAGCCCTATTGAATAAGCTGTAACATGATATTTAAACCCAGGATCATTGAGTATGGTGGATGAGCTTCACATGAAGCCATACCACACCAACTATAGACCACAGGATAGCTTGTGAGGGCTTATGAAGTGTGCATGAGTATTCTGATGAATCAGCATACTCATGAGATGGTGATAAGTTGAAGCTACTTGCAGCCCTATTAAATGAGCTGCAAGGTTTTAATTAAGCACATGATCTAATAGCTGGGTAGATAAGCTTCACATGAAGCTTATTTACTCAGCTTCTAGATCATGAATGAGCTTTATAAAGGGCTTGTGGTAATGGTGTAAGTCCATTGATTTCTCAATGGGCTGTTGTGAATGGGCAAACAACAAGACCTTATTAACTTATCAAATAAACTTGTATAAGCTCTACTTATATTCAGACATTGAGATGGGTAGATTGGCCCCACATAAGACCAAGAATCATAAGCTCAAGCTCAATGAGGAGCTTGTGCAAGCTTTGGAAAAACAGCTCACCTTCACTGTTTGCTTCAGTGAAGGGAGTGAGATGGAACAAAAAGTGAGGGTTTATTAAACTAAACTACAAGCTAATAATTGAAAAGACAAGCACATAAACTAAAAATAGGCCACATGGGCAACACAAAGAAACAAGGTACACAGTCACAAGCTCAATATTCACAAAGCTACAAGCTTGTGAAATTGGCTATACAATTGTGAGGCAGGGCAAAAACAGCTATGAAAAAGCACTTAAATAAGCAGTAAGACATGACTTAGAAAAATTAACAAAAATATATTTGGAAAGTTTAGCAACAAAACTAAAATAACCTAAAAGGATTAAGCATGAAATTAAATAATAAAGACACAGTAAAATACCCTTTTAATTCAAAAACCTGAAAAACTAACATTTGACTTTTTCTATTTTATGATCAAAGTTGACTTTGATCAACTTTGATCTGAATCTATTGACTAAATAAGATATATTAAGCTAAGAGAACATGAAACTAACAAATATTATCAACTTTTAAACACTTATGCAAAGTTTTAGGATCAAATGATGTTACAGTAGACAAATAACATAAAATCAAGAGTCATTTTGACTATTTATCATGTTCACTGTTTCATTAAGGCTTAAATGAGTTATATAGGACCTAAGTAGTGTGTATCCAACAAGAACAACAACAACTAAACCCTCTAACACAGTCTTACCCATTTATCCAAACAAACCTTAAATGAACTCAAAATGAACTTTTCAAACTATTTGACTGTATAAACTAATCCTATCCAATCCAGTGATCCAAGATGTCAAAGTGGATCTTTTTCAGCATAAACCAGCTGTCAAACAAGTCTATACTTATGACTTTCAAAATTTAGTATATTGACTGTCAAATTAGATTTCAAAGCAAATCTCAAATTCAAAACATAACACCCTAATATTAACTTAGATAATCATTAACTAACACCAACTAAATATAGAAACATGAAAATCTAATCATAAGAACACATGAATAGTAAAATAGCAAAAATTAAGAAAAATGGTTAAAAATGAGATCAAACTGAGATTGCATGACATACAATTGTATAGACCTAACCAATCCATTCCAGGGATTATACTAAGCACAGTAAACCCTTTTTCAGTGTAAACATGGTATTTAATCATATTTAGACCTAGGAGATTCAAGACTTAGGAAAATGGACAATTACATGGAATTCAAAGCACAATTAGATTTCATAACATAACAAACAAAGTTTACACTAGAAAATGATTAACTAAAATCATAATAACATAGAAACATAAAAATTAAAGAGATTGAACACATGAACAGTAAAATGAAAAATTGAAAGAAATGCTTACAAGTGATTAAGCTGAGGAACCAATGAAACCAATGACCATTGTCACATCCTATAGCCTCCCATGAGACTTCTAAACCAGAGTCATCCAATTTATACCCTGCTCCAAGCTTGAATCACAAAGAACACAGATTTTTGATTTAATTTTCTATTTTCTCTATTTTTTATCTATTTTTGATTTTTTAAAGACTATAATTGATTAAGGGTTTCTACAAGCTTTAAAGCTTTTGTCAGGAGCTTATATGACCTATAAGAGTCCAATAAACAACACTAATCAACAAGAAATTGAAATGACTTGAAATTTAAAGACAATTAAGCTAAAATTGGAAACTGAAAGATAACTTGAAATTAAACTGTAAGCATTGTTCCATTACACTAATTTGAGGTTAAGTACAACATTAGAAACATTAAAAGACATTAATTTAAAGAAAACAATAAACTACATTATGCTACGTGACATTGGCTAGCCCAAGGTGAGTTTTCCTCTGCTCCATCTTCTCTTTTTATAGTCTTTGAGTTCCTTGGTGATCACTTAATAAATCCCATCACAATTCTTGACCATTGGATCACTAAAAATCATCTTGGCCGTTTAAATGCAATTTGGCGCCAAAAGTGGTTATGGTAGCGTGGAGGGTTTTTAGGAACAATTAAGGGTGCTTGGAAGGATGTGGAGGTGGAGGGGACATGGTGTGAAGGGGAGAAGTCAAGTGGTGGTGAAACCAGGCTAGGTGGAGGTGGTATTGGTGGCTGTGAGGGAGAGTGAACAGTGGAGTGGTGGTATCTGGTTTTGGGCGGGGTCAAAGGGTCAACGCCCAGGTTTAATATTAAAGGGTGTTGGGCTGGTGGTATTTTGGGCCTAAGTGGTGGGCTGTTTGTGTTTGTTTTAATATTAAGGGTCCGGTTGGTATTAATAGTACAAAAGCCCAAGGACCAAATGTGTCAAAGCTGAAACTTGAGGGACCTTAATTGCCAACTTTCCCAAATCTCTTCTAGGGATCAAACCTGCCAATATATAATAACACAAGGACCAAAGTTGTATTTATTTCATTTTTAAAACTATAAGGACCTTTTATGTCATTTTTTGGATTTTGAGGGGGTGAAAGTGTAAATTACCAAAAGTTATCAAAATTGTTCCAATTTGTAAGTTATGAATAGTACAAGGGTAATTTGTGATAAAATTCTATTTTTAATACCCAGGGACTAATTTTGCCAATTTTGAAACTTGAGGGGTAAAAATTGCCATTTTGTGAAAACTTTTATCCAGGGATCATAAGTGAATATTTTTGGTTTCCCGAGGACTTAAGTTGACTTTTATTTTATTTGAAACCTTCAGAGACTAGTTTTGACAATTTATGAAACTTGAGGGACTAAAACTGCCAATTATGCAAACTTTGTACGTTTTTCATCTGTTTTTGCATATTTTGCATTTGAAACATATAAAACACAATTTTCAGATATTTTAAGTATTTTGATACATATTTGAGTGTTTTTGTATGTTTTGGCAGCTCAGATTGGTATAAAATGATGAGTGTTTAGACACTCATCAGTCGACTTGTGATTTTATTGATCACTTTCTAGGCAACTCTGATTTATTGGGTTTTTTGTTTTTTGTTTTTTGTTTTTTTTAATCGATTATCTTAAGGTCAATTATTGGTTTTTTGTTTTACTAGGCATCTAGTCATCTGTTTTGTTATCTTTTATTTGACTATATATATTGTTTAAGACATGTAATCATTAACAATTCATTAATCTAGATATAATCTTACATATCCTACTTATCATTCTTGTTTTCAAAAAATATTATGTCGACATATAACAATCATATCATGAATGACATTCTAATTGGGTATTGATCATGTTTCATTAAGCTCAATTACAATAATGAGTACAAAATACAAGTAATTAATCAAGATAGAATTTATAAAACACCAAACAATGTCAAACCGTTAGCATGACCGCATGCGAGTAAGAGTTTTATCGGATAATTATGGTTCTATTGATTCGGCTTTATCAATTCTAAATTGTGAGAAATAGTTTAAATGCTAGCTTTGAGTTTATATTGTGTGTATTCAATTGCTTATAACATACATGTAGGACCCTAAAATACTATATCTAACACAAGTTTATATAAAGATTAAGAAGAGAGAGAGAGAGAGAGAGAGAGAGAGAGAGAGAGAGAGAGAGAGATGGTAACTTCTAAAGAGAGAAAGTAAGATGTATTAGATTAAGAGAGAGAAACACACATAGAAGCACCCTAGAAGCAACCCCTCCAAATGGGAGCATTTGGGGTATTTATAGGTAAGATAAGAAGATGGGCCGGGCTTGAGCTTTTGTAATAAACAAGACCTAAACTAATACAATATTAGATTAAACCAAACCTGTTTACTCTTAACTAAACTACAAGACTATTACACTATTATTACAAGACTAAATGACTTAATAAATGATCGTCACTTCTATTTCTAACAATCTCCCCCTAAGGGGCGATCATTGAGATCTCTCTTTGATTCCATTGATGATCAACACTTCTATTGCTAAGAGTAAACGCCGATGAAATTGTAACTCGATAAAATTGTTCCTAGCTCGATAAAACGCCGATGAACAGTACCCAAATCCTTAAAAATCCGATTTTCACCCAAAAAACGATCTAAAACAACCTAAAATTATCCTTAGGCGATTGATACCACTTGTAGGACCCTAAAATACTATATCTAACACAAGTTTATATAAAGATTAAGAAGAGATAAGTAGAGAGAGAGAGATGGTAACTTCTAGAGAGAGAAAGAAAGATGTACTAGATTAAGAGAGAGAAACACACATAGAAGCACTGATACGTGGGAATTGCACCAGGCTTTACCTCTTGAGGGATCTCGAGAAGCTTACAACCCCCACCAGGCAGTGTACCTGATCGTTGTAGTAAAGAATAGTGACAAGTACCGGGGGATTGATTGTTCAACTCAGGAATAGTGTCGCTAGGATTAGAAAGCCTAAAAATTAAGTCTAGAGGTGAGGGATGATTCTTTTTGTGTTTTTATATTTTCATAAAAGCAATTAAAATATCGGGTTTTGGAAGAGTGGGCGGAATTAGTTGCTAGTCAACTAACCCAATAACTAAAGATGCAATCAAAATAAAATAACAAAAATGTAAATAAAGCTAATTAAACTAGTGGTGTGAACAATAAATGAGAAAATTGTGTTTACTTAGATTTCATTACTCCCTAGATATCTTTTACACGTTGATAGTTTTTTACAATTGCGTGGATGACGGGTTATATTCCTTAATACCAATCGTGGGGTGGCGTAGGTACTTCCCCAACTCTATAAGCTCCTACTTCACTCCTATGTCGAGCCTGCCAAAAGCTCCTAACATGGGATCACTAGAATTCGCTCATGCATTAAATACAACCATAAAAACCTAGTACGTATTGGTTCATGTTTATTAAGACGTTCAAGCAAGTTACCCTATGCAAGTCTGCCAGTTTTCTTAAACCTAACATCGAAATCATTCATTCGTAACAACTATAAACAAGCAATCAACCCATAATCAACATCTAGGTTTCACTACATCTAAGTAAACACACAAGAGATCTAGCCTAGCATGTTAAATCAAGACAAGCGTAAGATATATTCAAACAACACATAGACATATTGAATGAATTGAAAGAATACTTATCTTAATTGAACATGAAAGGTTTCAAAGGGTAAAAACCCTTGAAAATACTGATAAAATCGTGCTAGGGTTTCTCCAAGTTATCCCTCTAATTGTCCTATCTTAATGAATGAAAATTACAAAACTATATATAGATTTTCCAATATGACGGCGTCAAGAAGAGAAATCTGACGCCGTCAACTCGCCGCCCATAATAATATCGGATTGCCTAGATCCAGATCTGACGCCGTCAAGAGCAATTTTCCTCTGGGCCGTCACGTGTAAAGGGACCATGACGGCCTATGTTGACGCCGTCATGCCCTAGTGTAAAAACACTCTGGACCGTCACGTACTCTATCCACTTCACCTCTTGTTTTACTCTTGACGCCGTCATGTAGAATTTGGTGACGCCGTCAGGTACTGTTCCCAGCAAGAAAAATTAAGACTTTGCTGTTTTCTTCACTTTTATGCTCAAAAAACGTCCAAAATGCTTCCTTTTCCAGAATTCACTCCAAAAGTACCTAAAATCACAAAAGGAACGATTTAAGGCAATATTTGATCAAATAAATTCAATTCCGGACTTAAATGACCCCCTAAAAAGGGATCATTTTTCGCCTCATCAAGCACCCTAGAAGCAACCCCTCCAAATGGGAGCATTTGGGGGTATTTATAGGTAAGATAAGAAGATGGGCCGGGCTTGGGCTTTTGTAATAAACAAGACCTAAACTAATACAATATTAGATTAAACTAAGCCCGTTTACCCTTAACTAAACTACAAGACTATTACAATATTATTACAAGACTAAATGACTTAATAAATGATCGTCACTTCTATTTCTAACAATCTCCCCCTAAGGGGCGATTATTGAGATCTCTCTTTGATTCCATTGATGATCAACACTTCTATTGCTAACAATACACAATGGTTTAGTGCTCGTTTGGCGTCGTGATGATGTGATGACAAAGCTTAGGCGGTCACCATTGCGGGTGGTATTTTTCGTGGTGGTGAAGCAGATGTTGATCACTTTCTTTTGTATTTTTACTTGTTTGGTGTCGTGCAAATAAGTATATTTTAGTAGATAAAGTGATTAGTTGTGATAACGAACTGATGTACCTTTACTGTTATGTACCACTATTGTGACTACATAGTTTACATTAGGGTTGCTCATTGGGTGAAAACCGGACCGGATCGAAACCGAATCCGGCAAAAAACCTAGACCGAGAGCGGACTGAATATGGTCGGTCCGGTCAGTTCGATCCATCCGGTCCATTTGCTCACCCCTAGTTGACATTGATCGCAACAACCGTTGCACTCAGATGCTCTTGTCAAGCATTATGATCAAACTATTTATATCAAACTCATCTTATATGAATATGAAAATGATTGGGATGAATACTTGATGTGTTTAATTATATGCTTAAAGATAGAATATGATATCTGTCAAAATTAATAGTTAACATGTTAGAGTGATAGTCATAACATGTTTAAAAGATTTGTTAAAGGGAATTGGTTTGTACACATTAAAGATTGATTGGAAGTTTGGAACACTTTAATTCATTGTATACTTGTACGATATTAACATACTACTTTAACTGTTTTTATATTTGAGTGCGTAAATAAAAAGTAACAATGTGCAAATCATCTCTTTTCCTAAAATGTTGAGTGATTTAAACATTCAAGTTAGTTATATGTTTTGGACCCTCCACCCTTTACTAATATTCAGGAGATTATGAAAGGAAAAAAAACTGTTACTCTCATTGAATATGGTATGGTCGAGTCAGGTCAACATCGCCTTCGACATCATCCTGGTATATTATGTACGAACCTTGTTCGCTATTCTTTTTAGGTCATTTTCACTTTACTATGACATGTTTATGTTTGTTTATATTTTATGTGTCGGTGAGTGAAAAAGGTAACATTTACTTGTACGTGAAGATACAAAGTACCTTAATCTTCCGTTCTTATATTTTTTTACTTCACTGAGATCGAATGGGATTAAACAAAAATTAAGTACTAGCAGTCGAATCTATTATATGATGTACCTCTTTTCCTTCCTCTCTTAATACTGATCGAATAACACTCGAGGTCTTTGGTCTAGTAGTATGTGAGTGGCCTATCAACCTATAGGTTGTGAGTTCAAGTCTTGTTGGAGACATTGTGATTTATTATGTGTGAGATACGTGGAAAGAGTGTGAAAGAGTTGCTGATCGAATAGCATACATATAAAGTATTTTTTTAGCAAGTGACAGAAATATTTTTGGGAACATCAATTTGAGTAAACTAAAGTAGTATACTATTAGGTTTATTAAGAGAGCGCGTGCATGAACATGTTCATGCTGTCTAGAGAATGTGGCTAAGATTTGAGGTCGCAGAGGACGATCGTGGATACGTGTGTATTCGTAAATCATTTGTTTTCACTAAATTCGACTTGTTTATATATAGATACGAATGTTTAATGATAATTGTCATATGATATCATATAACCAAAGGCTTTATAACTTGGACAATTTTGAAACACAAGTAAGTGTTTTGTTACATATTTTAAGTTGTGAAGAAAAAGAAGAATTGAAAGAATAAGCAAACTCAAAATATAAATGCATACATGATACATCTTCTTTTGGGCTAGTCCTCTTTCATAAGTTAAAGTCATTACTGCGGTTGGACTTAAAAGGCTTTGGACCCTTTGATAATACTTGGCCCATACTAAATTTAGAGGTGCAAATATACCGGTTAAAACCAGTTTTCAAAAAAACCAGTTTTTCTAAAAACCAGGTTCGGTTCGGTTCGGTTTTTTCCAGTTATAAATGTCCGGAATCGGTTTTTTTCGGTTATAAATTTTCGGAATCGGTTTTTTACCGGTTCGTTTTTTTCGGTTATTTACCGGGTTCGTTTTTTTCGAAATTTTACTAAAAACTTCGAACGCTTTTTTTTTTTTTTTTTTTTTTTTTTTTTTTTTTTTTTCGGGTTATAACTTGTTAATTATCAAACATATAATTAAACAATATACTCATAACTTTTATTTAAACAATACAATTATACAATCATAATTTTTATTTAAACAATACAATTATACAACTAAAAAAATACAATCATAACTTTTATTTAAACAATACAATCATAAAAACATATGAATACTAATACATTTTGCGAGCTTCGGCATGGCCATCACCCGAAAACATATTAGTGTAATCAAGTATATCGAGCTTCGGCATTGCCATTACCCGTTATACTCAACTAGTCACTCAAGTCGTCATCAAGATCATTTTCTTCCAAAAAATCTTGTACATCTAAATCTTCAACTTCAAATTCTTCAAACTCACCTTCATCTAATTCGCCTTCGGTATTCGTAGTCGAAGACGAAGGTGATATCCCCGCTTCTTCTTCTTCTCTTATTATACCTTCTTCAATCTCTTTATCTAATATTGGACCTTCCAACGATGATTCATGTTGTATCCTATCTACTCCGTCCAAATAATCTTTCAAACATACACATACTTCCACGGATTCACATGTTAGTCTTGTCCTTCTATCCGATATAATTCGACCACTAACCGAAAAGGCCGATTCGGAAGCTACCGTCGAAGCTTGGACCGCTAATAAGTCACGAGCCATAGCGGATAAAACCGGATATTGAATTTCCCTTTCTTTCCACCAAGCCAAAATATCAAAGTTTGCAAACTCATTGGGACTTAAAGTTCTTAAAAAGTTTGTAGCCATATATTGTCCCAATTCGCTTGTTGGGGCCGATGATCGTTGACGCCTTGTAGCGTTTTCAAATAAAGAATTATAAAGGTTTATATTAATGTCTCTTGTTATTTGGGACGATCCGACCCGCATTTGGTCAACAATTGGGTTTTGTTGGTGACCATAGTTTGTTGCATAAATGCCAAACAATTTTTGAAAATGATCGTTAAATCTGAAAATTTGAGATTCTATATAGCCCACGTCATCACCGTCTAACCCAAAAGATAAGTCTGAATTTTCCATTATTTCTTTTATTAAAAGTTCTACACCTCCAACATTTAAACATGGATTAAGTGCGGCGGAACAAGTAAAAACCAAAGGTAAACTAGCAAAATATTTTATAAATTTCTTTTTTATAATTTTAACCATTTTTCTAAACATTCGTGAAGGTGAGTTTTATAAATCATATAATTTTTCCGTCATAGCATAAATTTGTTTTAAAACTAATGGGCTAGTTGGGAAATAAACACCCGATAATATAGTTGTTGCCTCTTTAAAAACTTGTAAAAACATAGTTAATTCATTTAGTCGATCCCAATCTTGGTCGTTTAGTATTATGTTGGACATATTTTTATTAATAAGTCTTTGATTAAAAGCTTGTAAAGTTGCACGTTGTCGTAATATATTTTCAAACATTATGCAAGTAGAATTCCATCTAGTATTATTATCAAGGCAAGGTCCTAGGGGTTCTTCATTACACATTTTACGAAAACGTTTATAGTTTATTTGTCGTTCGTTGCTCGATTTATATATCAATACTAATAAACCCCTAAATTTCGTATATAAACTATCACATATTTTTAATGCCGCTTGTACGGATAAATTTATAACATGAGCAACACAACGGGAATGAAAAAAAGCACCATCTAAAATAGGTTTTACACGTAATTTTAACAAGTCCATAGCTCTAGTATTATTTGATGCATTATCTAGTGAAATCGTAAAAACTTTATCATCTAAATTATATTCAATTAAAGTGTCATGCAAAATTTTTCTTAAATTACATCCCGTATGAGGATAACCAAATAATTTAAAAGCGATTGTCCGTTTCATTAATAACCAAGATTCGGGATTAAACCAATGAGCCGTAACGGCGAGATAAGAATTTGCCGTACCATGTGGTGCGGTCCAAGTATCCGTAGTAATAGAAACACCATATTTATATTGACGAAAACCTTCAATTATTTCTTTTTTAGCCGTTTTTCATAATTTAAAAGCATCACTTCTAAGAGTAGTACGACTTACATGTTGATACCGCGGTTGTAGCCTCGTTTTGATGATCTCCGTTAGCTTGACGTTGTCGAAGTGGTTGAATGGAAGCCCTTGTTGAATGACAAACTTCGTAAAATCAAGTCGAAGCGTATCCGCATCATATATAAAAACTTGACCATCCGAACCGATAGTACCTTGCGAACTATCATTTCGAACCGCCTTACAACTACCAATATGACTCCTAAGTGTAGAGTTAGACTCGGTGCTATAAAAATGCCCACATTTGTGGCAACGCGCTTTTACATTACCATCTTTCATAACACACATAATCGAAATTAGCCCACACATCACCTTTTCGGGTGGTTGGTCTAACATGTTCAACATCATCGTTTGTGTAATGTTGTTTTCGGACATTGCTAGTAGCAACGGAGGGAGTAGTGGAAGCTTGTTGTGATTGTGATTGTGAGTTTTCCATTATAGCGAAATAGCGATTTTTGAGCGTTTTTGACAGATTAGAGAAAGAAATGAGATTGTTTTTGATGTGTTTTCAACCCCAACTCATTACCTCTATTTATAGTGCCTTAAAACTCCCCAAAACCCTAAAAAAAAAAAAAAAAAAAAAAAAAAAAAAAAAAAAAAAAAAAAAAAAAAAACGGTCATATTGGCATAGGGCCGTTTGGCCTCGGTAAACATAAAAAAAACCGGTTAAAACCGATCAACGGTTTTTTTTTTTAAACGGTTATATTTAAAAAAAAAACCGGTTAAACCCGGTTTTTTTCAACGGTAACTTTTTTTTTTTAAATAAATAAATAAAACCGGTAAAAAACCGGTATGGGGTAAAAACCCATAACCGGTCTAACCGGTTCGGTTTTAGAAAACCGGTCCGGTTTTTATAAAACCGGTTTTGTCAAAAACCGGTCGCCGGTTTAACCACCGGTTGAAAAAAAAAAAAACCGGTTGCCAGTTTGCATCTCTAATCCTAATAACAATTTGTAAAGTACAATATGTTCTTTTTGGCCTTTCATTAATTTACTTAAGAAAATAAAGTGAATTTATCAATTTATGAACAACCACAATTATCAGGAAAAAAAATCTTTGATGGTAAAACATATAGAAATATACAGAAATGTTACTCTGCTATAAAAATTTCATAATTACACATGCATGGAAAAAGATTTATCAATATCATCATTTCATTTCATTTCACCAACAAATAACTTATACCCACGAGTCATGTCGTTAAAGTAGCATGAAAGTACGTTATGAAATACTGATTAAAGGCACGCACGTATGCATACTTTTTGCGTGCAATTCCTTGGACTTATTTCTTATCTTGGTTATGTTGAGCACATGATATTCTACACTTTGCAATTTGTTGGTCCATGTTCTGCTGACACTACGCATACAACATTCTATCTTATACTATGGTTTTCGGGTCGTTGTTAGCGTATACGTCAAATAAAAGAATGACGTTCTATCCTTTTATGAGTGATAGAAGCCTCAGTTACGATGTTCGAATCTTGTTCCAAGCCTTATATAAGAAGCGAGTATGACTGCTTTCAGCCAAACACTTATGAAAATACGTTGCTATTACGTATTATTGTCCATAAAATTATCATGTGATCGCAGTGGCGAAGATAATATAGAGTAAGGTGGACATCTACCGCTATTTGAAAAACATGTAGCGTTAAGTTGTGTATAATTTCTAAAGTATACAATTATTTTTGACTTTTTGTAATGTGCATGTTATGTCAGAAACAAGATTTGTACCGCAAGTTTGTCTTTGCCTCATCGACAATAAACTCTTTGCCCTGCACGTACATCCGATTTAAAAACATAAACAAGTTTAACTTTTACTAAAAATTCTATTCACGCATCAAAGCCACTACAAAAAAAAAAAGGAGAACTGGCTAGGAGACTTTTCCTGAGGACACGTTGTCCTCGACAAAACCCGCTAAACGACAAAAAACACTTGATTTCTCTTCCTTTCAGTCCCTCGTCCATGAATGTGACTCCCTTGCTGGAAGGTCTCCCATGTATAGAACTATAAAGAAATGCCTGTAAGGTCTTTGGTCCCTTTCAACTAATTAAGAATGCCGACTTTCCTCAAACGATTGGAACTAAGGTATCCTTGCCGAAGGAAAAGAAGAGTAAGCCAATAGTATCCCTGGGAAAGAAGAAAGAAAAGCTCTCTAGCCCAAGATGAACTGCGAAGGAAGAAGCCTTTAGCTTCCGAAAGATAGTAGAGCTAGGCGGGTGGAAGTTGTGTCTTTACAGTAACTCTCCTCTAATAGCGTAGGCCGTCCTCCTCTATGTGTCTACAACTTAGGATTCTGTTGGAGCCGTGCTTGCACAACATGATGATGATATAGCTTGATTGAGACTTGGTTGCATTGATTTTTTTTTATCAAAATATTTCCCGAGGACATGTACTCGATAAAAAATTGGTCATCTTTGACTTTTCCTCCGCCAATCCATTCTATAGAATATTTAGGCGGGGAATTTTCCGCCAAGGTTTTACTAAGGACATGTCTTCAGGGAAGGTTTTGACCAAAATGTTGACTGAGTTAGCATTTGATTAGTGGTAATTACGGGTGGGGATAACCTGGCATTTATATTTCTTGAGGACATGTCTTCGGGAAAAAGTTTTACCAAAATGTTGACCGTGCTAAGCGTTTGATTAGTGGTAATTACGGGTGGGGATGACGCGGTATTTGTAAGTCCTCGGGAATTGAGTCGATTATAGTACTAGTGTCCATAAATACAGTACGTTCACCTTAAAACAATGTACATTGTACAAACAATAGTGATATGAATTTAAATATCGTACAAATTAATTAAATATTTAATTATTTTACACCAATTATGATCATTAAATACTAACTCCAAGATTTGACCGTTCAAAGTGCATAGGTTATGTCATTCGAACGTTTGTATTCACTCCTTCATGTCCCATAAAACCCTTATCATCACAACCAACTCAGCCGCCAAAAAACTGTCACAATGCCACCACCACCCCCCTCCACCACTCACCACCGTCGCAACCTCTCAGCTGACCCCACACCATCAACCTCCATCCATGAAATATCAACTCACTTCACAAACTTATACTTAAACCACAAAGCATCAACTTCCATAACATTAACCAAGTCACAAAGTCAACGTACTAGACCAAACCCACATTACCATTTAGAAGATAGTAACTCTCAAAAAGAAACCATAAAAAAAGCTATAGTAATAAGCAAGAAACAACCCATGAAGGTGGATAAAATTAAAGGGTATGCTTATATGATGTCACAAAATGAAGAAATGAGGACTAGATTAAAAATAGGGTATGGGATAAGAAGGAGGTCATTTGGATGTAGTTTAGAAAGTGAAGTGAATGAGTTTTTGGTGTTTAATGGTGTGAAAGTAGTGGCTGCTGACATGCCTCCATTCATGCAAGTTCATGCTGTTGATGTTACTAGAAAGACTTATGATAGTTTGGAAAAGTTTACTGCCAAAACCCTTGCTTTGACCCTCAAAAAGGTAATAAGTGAAACCTTTTTTTGTTCTTTTTCTATTAGTAATACTTCATTTGGCACAAGATATTTGTGTTTTGGTAAAGTGGTGGGATTGATGGTCAGATCATAGTTTTGATGTTTATTTGTTGATATTCTAGTTAGTACATGGTTATATGCTTTGCGCCTATGATCAGCTCACTAAATTCTTGTGGTTAAGCACTTCTACATTATATTGGTTTCAAGAGACTAGTTATTTCTCCCTAATGAAGTAGCTAGAGTTATATTTGTGTTGTTATGTTTGATAATGCATACACCTAATTAAGTTGTTGTAACATTAATTATAATACCATAAATATGATAGAGTTAGGCAGCGTTTTAATCTAACCATTTCAAACGTGGTTATTAAGTGCGTTTATTTTCTTTCTTGTCTACTTTCTTTCTTATCATAGGCTGTTAGAGCTTCAAACCTTTTAGCCAACAAGATATGGTAGTGATGTCTTACTACCTTTAATAACACTTTTTTATTTCTTTTTCTTTTATCCTACTCTTTTATTTCTTTTCTTTTTATCCTTTACATTTTTAGGGAAGAGATCGGATAAAACTAAAATCAGAACAATTTCTAGCTATACATATTAAATAAGAATGAAAATTTTAAGGAAGAGATCATCTTTTGTAGGTGCATCTCAAATGTGTGGCTGTACTTTTCCTTTGGTATTGATAATAAATGTAAAGAGAAGGACATCGTTATCTTTTTCGCTAAATAAAAATGTTAAATATAACAATATGGTGATATGCTCAAACACAAGAGTCGTCAAAACAATAATAATATATAACTAGTTTGTGAAATCAAATTGTGGCATGCGTATTTTAGGCATGAACTTAATTTTTCCTCTTTGAAAATATTATTAATTGCTAAATGACAATATTAGGTATGTTATAAATTACTTTATTTTTTTCACAATCTTATCTAAATTAATTGATTAATTGATAGTGATAGTTTACAAAATGATGAACATGTTTAACAACATGGGAGTATAACATATCAACAATATATCATTACTTTATGAGATTAAATTGCGACACAATATCATTGAATGTTTTGTTGTAACACATTTTATTTTCACGTTGTTAGATCATGTTAGTTTTATAACTCAAGTGTTTTATTTAATGTTTATTGAGTGTAATTGATTTTTATTTATCATTCAGCCCTTTTATTTATTTATTATTTTTTTACAAAAAAAAAATATTATTTCTTTCACATTAAGATACTTACACCTCATATTTAAACTGAGAGGCTCTTAATAAACAAACAACATCTTAGACAATTGTTAATGTGTCATTAAAGTATCGATCAAAACTATCTTTGTCGTGTATATTTTGTTGTACTATATACCATATCTCAGAGATGCTTTAAGTTTTTTCAGTAAACATGTTTTTCAACTTTTTTACCAACTAATCCATATGATTTGAGCTCACCAAGATAGACTTAAACTGGTAAAGCTTTTCACTTTTTAAGGAGGTTGGTGTGACACTTAATTAACTCTTTTTTAAGTGTTGTTTGCACCTAAAATGATACTACAAACTCAAGATGTCTCTCACATTTTATAGTTATGAAAGTATTTTACCATTTCTACATCATGAGTAGTTGTGTAGTTAATCAGAACAAACATTAATGAATAAAAATAAGAGAATCACAATCATGGATACACAGTGCAATAAAAGTTTTATCTACTCAAGATGGAAAAGGACTTGACATTAGGAACTGACATGAATTGAGAAGTCAGTGCAATGGCAACAAACTTTTGGGGCATATGATTACTAGTACCGAGTATTATTTACTGGTGTAGGTTGTATCATTTTTTGCACAAAGAAAGCTTTATGTCAGCATCTGATTCAGAACTTGTCTACATGGTTAGCCTAATGTACAATGTCAAGTTCATCAAATAGAAAGATTATAAGTTAAGCCTTTGTCAAATGAGGTGTTTTGTTTAAACTTGTTGGGATGGACATTGCGCTCTGTAATTAGTTGATATTAGACAATATAAACAACATCATCAGTTAACCTTTAGTAAAAAATTAGACAACATCGATTAGCTAAGATCAATTAACTTCTTTTTTTATCGGTTATTTGTAATTCATGTTTTGTGCAATGAAAAGGTACTTTTTGTACTATTTAGATGCCTGAGAATGCGTTAAAAGTAGTTTTTCTTCTCGGTTTCTTGTTTTAGACAATTGATATTTCTACACGACATTACAGCTTACTTCTGAATTCTTAATGGTACATACAATATTCTTCTAGTAAATTGTATACAACAAAGAAATTCTAAGTAGGTTGAATGTGACTTTAGTATTATGGGTTATGTACAGATCAACTAAACTTATGATTGAATGAAAATACTCGGTAGTTTATTATTTAACGAATGACCAAACGGGCATGGTTACATTTTCCTTTCTTTCTCTCATTTTCTTGTGAATTTACTTAAGAGAAAATCTACACAAATTGTTATCCGGTTTGCCCAGAAAATGCATCACAAGTTTTTAGTATTTCTTTGTGTTTGTGATATTAAATCTCTATAATTATTTCTTGGGGACTTTGATCGACTACTACAGAACAGTGTCCTTTCTAAAACGTGAAACATGTACTGCCCTTCTTTCCTTAGTGAGGTGATTAACACTTGTTTAAATTTTATTGCAGGAGTTTGATGGGGTATATGGACCAGCATGGCATTGTATTGTGGGGTTGAACTTTGGGTCATTTGTGACACATTCAGTAGGTGGATTCTTGTATTTCTCAATGGACCAAAAGCTATTTGTTCTTTTGTTCAAGACTAATGTTCAAAGAGCACGCTGATCTAAAAAATTTGACCTATTCGGAATTATAGAATCACCCTAATTGGTCAAAGTTGGGGAAAGGTAAACTGGCTCCTCCTACGTGACCTTTCTTGTACATTTTGTGCTTGTAGACATTATTCCAACGCAATTA
>JARVZY010003962.1:0-28394 GCA_030686995.1 Artemisia argyi
TAATTTTGATAAGTTTACATTTTGACCCTAAACTTTGTTATACTGACACATTAAACCCTAAACTATTATAAGTTGTCATAATTAACCCTACAATATTATAAATGTCATTTTAACCCTTAAATATTATATTAATTGTCAAATATAGCCTTAAAGTATTAAATTATTATTCGAGGAAATTTAATAACTATGGAAACTTGCTTATTCGGGAAACTTGCTAAAAAAATGAAAAGTTACTAAAAATAGAAAAAACCTAAAATAAGTAATCTGATTTAAAATAAGTTATTAATTATAAGACGATCATATATTCGTGTAGGTTCGCGGAAGAAGGAGTTTGCTTCCGATCTTATTGTTTCTGTTATGTTTGCACTTGCGGTCTAAGGTACAGATATTCCGTACTCTTTCAGCAAAAGTACAACTATTTCTCTCATGACTATTCTCTCTCTCTCTTTTATATTACTTGATTGAACCATTGACATTGAACCCTTGACATTGACCCTTGACATTGAACCCTTGATATTGACCTTTGACATTGAACCCTTGATATTGACCCTTGATATTGAACCCTTGACATGGATATTGATATTGACCCTTGATATTGAACCCTTGATATGGAACCCTTGACTTGAACCTTTGATTATTACTTGACACTTGTACTTGATATTGAACCTTGACCACTTGACCCTTCAGTATTTTACCCAGGAGCTACTTGTTGTGGAGTAGCCACAACCATGGCATTGATGCACCAATGTTATGTACTCTAGTGGGGCCGGAGAGATGTCCCCCACCGTCCCTGATTCTTGTTATCGACTGCTGCTATGATTATTATTATTGGCCTGCAGGGGCGTATGGATGCATCCTAGTCTTGTCTTGACTTGTTACTTGCTTAGGCTACGGCCATCTTGATTATGATTTGGGCTACATGATATATTACTTGGTGATTGGGCTTGTGTGCATTGCAGCCCCTCACATCTTGGGAGTTAGCTACTCCATCTTGGGATATTTGACTTGATACTTGTTTGTGCCTGGGGGTTAAATACTGAAAGCCTTGACACTTGATACTTGACACCTGAAAGCCTTAACACTTGATACTTGGCCTTGCAAAACACTTGATACTTGACCTTGCAAAATACTTGATACTTGACCCTTATTAATTCTTGAAAACCTAGCAACTTGTTAAACCTTGATACTATACTTGTTAAACCTTGATATTATACTTAACCCTTGACATTATACTTGACGATCATTGAAACTTGTTAATCCTTGCTATTACACTTGACGATTCTTGATACTTAACCTTGGTGACTTTTCATACTTAACCTTCATAGTCCTTTGATATACCTTGTGACACCATATGAAATTTCAATTCGTACTCTCTTGTCTTATTACTTGATGTGCTTGTTATCTTCATATCTGTTCACTGAGCTTTTTATGCTCAGCCGCGTTTTCTTTTCCATGCGGCAGGTACTTAAGCTAGGATGCGGGGTTTAGCTTTGGGGATGAGAGAGTGTGGACCAACCTTAGAATTCCTTTAAATAATGGACCTTGTTTTATTATTGTATTTCTCCTTATTTTGGAATTTATTTGTAACCTTTGTACTAATTGTATTGTTAAAGTATTAAGCTTGTGTTTTACTCTGTTGAACGCTATTTATTGTGATATCTTTACCCTTGACGGGTTGGGGTGTTACATATGCACTCAATGCTTTGTGATCATGGGATGTGATTTGGTTGAAAATGTTTCAATGTTTTGAAGGATCCTTTAAAAGGGTTCCTTGGGTTAGTTATGTTTGAATTTGAATTTTTGGAGGGAAGTGACTTCCTAATTGTTTTAGTGAGTGAGAGTTGTTCTAATATGGTTATTGAAGTTAATGGAAGATGTTTCTCACTTAGGATAATGGTTTGACACTTTACAAGTTTTGAACTTAAGAAAAATGACAAAATTTTCTGCAGGTGACTGGCGGAACCCTCACAATACACAGGCGGAACCCTGTTTTGGGTTCCGTCTGGTCCGTTGGGCCATTTCTGGATTGCCCAGAAAATACACTGGCGGAACCCATTTTTGGGTGCCGCCAGATCCGCCAGCCCTGAAAAAGTTGGCAGTCCTCGATTTTGACCCGCGAGACGTTTTTCAAATTTTTCGAAAACTCCTAAAATCAAAAAGATAATGCATATCTGGTTAGGTAATGCAAAAATTGGACATGTAAACACACATACCATAGGACTTTGACCGGGGGGTCGAGAATTTCACTATACTTAGTGAAAATTTCATAAACATGAAAATTTGACAACTTGTCAAATGTTGTCTTCCTGAATCATTGTTAGTTCCTACAAGTTCCAAATAGTACCAAATATCTTACCAACACACAAATACATAACACGTAATGTTTAAATGACCAAATCCTTCAAATAGCACCTAGTGCCAAACACTCCTACACACCCGCTCTCATAGACGGTCAGTCTTCTTCTTGAGCTTTTCAAGAGATCTCTCGATGTTTTTGAACATCCCCTTTGTTTGCTTGAATTCCGCCGACTCATTTGGAATATCCAAAAGTTGGAAAATGTATTCTAGAGGTGAGAGCCTAGAGTTGGGCAAAGCCTAGAGTTGGAAAATGTTTACCTTGGGCTTTGTAGATTCTCCTATCACTTAGTGGGACAAAAGCGTGTGGAATAAGAGAGTAGTCTAGGTGAAGACCTCTAGGAGTTGATGGAATGGGAGAGATGAACCTAAAGAGACGGGTCAAGAGCATTTCATACGGCGTAGACGTTGTGCCTTGCACGGGAATGTCGGTCATTCTCTTGGTCATGTAGTAGGCAAGGTTGAAGGGTTGCCTAACGGACAAGGGGTAGAGCATGTAGCAAAGGCAAACATTGATGTGATCCCGGTTTCCTATGGTGCTAATTACATTGGCTCTAAGGAGTTCTTCTGGTTCCTTGAATTGGGGCTTGAGTTCATTGAATTCCATTCCATATGGGTCCTTGATGACCTCATTACCGGTTCTAGTTCTCCTAGTGTTGGTGGTCCTAATGAAGAGGTGGTCACGAAGTTCATCTTTGGACACAAGAGAGGTATCATAGGGATGGATGCGGTCAAAGAGTGTGTCAAGAGTTGAGAGGGAGTGCAAGTCGGAGTAGATGCAAGTACCATGGTTTGGGACACCTAGGATTTGAGCAAACTCCTCGAGAGTGAAGGAGTATTGATGACTACTAGCTCTAAAGTTAATAGACATGTGACCATACTCATCCTTGGAGAGGGTGACTGTAACACCCCCAATTCATGATGCAGCGGAATTCAACTTGGGTGTTACTCGACGGCACAACAGTCATAATAATAGAAAACGATCTCTAACCGAGTCGTAATAAAAAGAGTTGTCATTCATATTATTCAAATATATCAGAGTTTACATAGTAAGGTCCCAAAAAGGTTCCATGTTTCAAAATACATCAATATAAAGTCCTTGATGTTTTTATCGAATGACATAATAGTTTATAGCCTTCTTCCTTCGGTACGTGCCCTTCCGCTGCGCCACTCTGATTATCATGGACCTGAAATACATGCTTAAGAGGTCAACACAAAGGTTGAGTGAAATTCATAGAGTTTGTTTAATGGTTGAACACAATATATTGGTAGTAATGAGTTAATTAGACTTATACTTATGTTAGAAAACAAAACAGTTATTATTACATACTAAGCTCATGCAACCAATACGTTAACGGGTACCAATATCAATCGGCGGTTTTGTTGCCCCTGTAAGTACTTTGCCGTCATACTTAATGTTTCAAATATAGTGCATTTGTTGAACTAATCTGCTCAAACAAATGGGATTCGTCAATCCCAATAGGCCTATTCACAATACTCGCGCTCACTAATACTAGTGATTTAATGGTTCATGATAGGGGCCTAGGATTGGCAAGGTAGGTACTTAGTAATAATAAAACAATCAGGCAGCATATAGTTTCAAAGCATTGTGTTCGGTTTAAAAGTAGCATGTATTCCCCCCAAGGGTTTGTAAAACATTGAAGTAATGTAAAGTGGGGCTATGAACTCACCTTAAGTAGGATAGCAAGTAATGAAGGTGATGGTTGGATCGTGTAGGTTTCTACGAGTAACCTATAATAGAATGTTACGACTTAGGATTTGAGTAATGAATATGAAGTAGTGCCTATATATATATCTTGCATTATAGTCCATGATGTGGTATGATGTATATTGTAAGTCTTTGAAAGAAAAGATTCATGAACATGTATGTTTTGTATATCGTTTACTACCGTTCGGGCCGACATAATTCAGAAGTCATGTTAGTAAGCGTTCGAGGAGCCAGGACACTTTAATTCGTAAATCCACAACTCATCTCGACGGCTTACATAATGAACTCCTCACATGAGGCTCCCTACTATTGTAGTAGTTGATAAAATATATAGATATAAGTTTTGATCCGAAAAGTTACATATCCGATATTTGAATAAACTTAGGAAAGTTTATTAGTACATGAAGATTGTTATTAGGGGTAGTTTCATAAGTCTTGTATGACCATTTTCTCTTTGTAATATCTCATGGTTCCTTTTTAAGTGAAGTAGATCCAAATTGCTTGTTCAAGTTATCGCCTAATTCCTTGTTTCATGTTTTCGCCTAAGTAATCTTACATGGTCATTGCGTCATGGCCTAGCCATGACCTTTGGTCCTTGTTCCAAGGTCATGAGACACAACCTTGGCTTTAGCCATGGTGGTGGTCTTGATTATAGGTCATAAGACCTCTTGTTCCTTTTAAAGTATAACCATAATATAGTGACTTATATATATGTAAATAGTTGTTAAGAAACTGAGAAATATCTCACTCGGAAAGCGTTTTCAAGGCTCGAGCTTCTTTAATCCTGAACGAAAACGTGATTCCGGACAACTTTCGTGTTTTAACTTTTTCATGAAACGGATCAGAAAGGCCTCTTTTTGCGTGTTTTAGGTTCTGTCACAGAAACATTTTAGGCAGTTTTGCCGGAAATCTTTGGTAACTTCAAATGGGCGTAACTTTTGACTCGTATACTCGTTTTAGGTGGTTCAAGTTGCTATGGTTTCCTTGTTAAGTCCTCTACTGTAATATGTAATAATCCAATATCAAATTTTTACCATTTTGATCAGGTCTTACCAAGAAAGTCACTAGTTTGCTTGTTTTAGTAACTTATCTTAACAATCAATTACAACAACATGTTTTTGTCATTTTTATACACCATGGACATTAATACAAGACATAATATAGCAAGAATAACATGTAAATGATATGAAAATGATTAATTAACAAGAAGCATGTTAGGGTTTGGCTTACAACTTTTGGCTTTCAAAGATGAAAGGAAGTTAGCAAGTAAGGAAAAGGACTTTGATAGACTTGCTTCAACCCACTTCACTTCATGTAATCTTTCTACCCTTGGTATTCTTGAAAGAGATGTAATGAAAGTTGAGGTGACTTGAGTGGATTCAAACTCAAGAGAAATCACCAAGTATATTAGGGTTTGGAAGTGTTTTGGTAACCTAAGATCAAACTAGGGTTTCTATCTTGAACTAGCTCTTGAACCTTGCTTGAACTTTGAAGGAAATAAAGCTAAGTGTGAGTGGTTTTGGTGTTGGTGATGGACGGCACAAGGAAGGGGGGGAGGGGGTATTTATATGCTCATGAGGAGGTTACATTTCAAGACTAGTCAAAGCTTTCCTAACAAGCTTCAACACATGTAACACATCTAAGACAACATGGCCTAGGATCAAGCCACACCAAGGGTGACTCCCCCCCCCCTAATGGCGGTTCACAAGGATAGGGGGGATGAGTCGGCTTGGCTTGGTATTATCCTAAGATATTTGGTTAGTTTTGACTCCGGGAAATGCCAACCGTAAATGATTAGGCCTCAAAACGTAAAATCGGGTGTCGTAAAATTATGAAACTTGAAAGTATTGATAAACATATCCATATGTTCCATAATAAAATATAAAATGGGTGGTAGGTTCCATTTGGGTGGTAAAACCCTGCTAAAACTGGAAACACGGGTCTAAAACGTGTAATACGTAAAATGTACGAATATTGCGTAAAATTGAAAAAAGTAAAATGTTACTTTTCTAATAGGTTAAAAATGATTTAAAATGATTTATAATGTCTAGACTGGGCTCAGTCCAGTGTCGGTTGGTATTAAATGTCTTTTAGACATCAAACCGTAAGCCTAAAAATCAAGGAATGACTTATAAAATCAAGGAATGATTTTTGGTCAATGGAGGAGGGAAAAATATGTTGACTTATTCTAATAAGTTGAAAACTCAAATCATCTTAGAAACACGGTGCAGGTATAGGCTAGGGTTACGGCTGAGTAAAAACGATTAAAACTGAAAATTTCAGTTTTTTTTCACGGCCGAGGTTTATTCTGGTCATATTTTTCTCAGTCATGATTTATTCTCAAATAAATCATGAGTGTGTCAAACATTTTTCTGATGTGGGGTCACCTGACGGGGTCAAATTTCGTTGTGCGTAGAATTTCTGAATGACGTTTCACCCTAAAACGTGTAATTCCTTAATAACTTTCATGAAAATGATCTGACGAATGTCAAACATTTAATTTGCCATGGAAATGATTTATCACTCGAGAATATGAAATAAAAATCAACTTTCGGGAAAATTTCGGGAAAAATGATTAGTAAAATGAATAGTAAAATTTTCCGGGAATAGTAATTAACCTGAAATTGCGAATTGTTACAGTGACGGATGTATAGAATTCTAAAATGAACCTAGAACAAATAGGCTCGTCGATTTCTAAGAGACACTCAAAGTTGATTGTGGCAAGTTCCATGTAGAGGTTTGTACCTTCTAAGAAGGGTGGATCAATGGTTCTACCCTTATGGACATATCATTTTTCTAAGGCTTTGAAAACAACGATTTGAGTTTGAGTAAGACCTTTGGTTTTGTGGTGTTTGGGTAGGTACTTGATGGTGTCCTTGTGGTCGTAGTGAGTTAGAGGAGGCATGATGATTTCTAGAAACTCAAAATTTCACATTTTAGTCTAAGTAAACGACTATTGTAATGTGTATGTTCTAGTGTGTGCCTATATGAAAACAATGTGGAGGTGCGGTTAACTTGACTCATTTAGATGCTTAAAAACGTTTTATAATGCAAGTGATGTTTCAATGACGTTTTTCATTTGTTTTAACAATGTGGTGAACGGTGGTAAAGTATGGTTGACGACCGAGAGTGGATATGTGAAATGAGGTGGTGATTGCTTGACAACACTTGAAGCTTGGATATCTTCTTTGTGTTCTTCACTTGCTAGAAAGTTGAAGAGATGCATTTCATACTGAAATTCACTTGACTTTTGACGACATAGACAAATATGTTAATGAGAGTATGGATATGACAATTGCCCTTTGTTTCAAAGAGCGACACAAGGGTGAACATAGGTTTATGTATCATGAAAGGTGGTTTAATCTTAATAGGTTAGGTTATAGTGGGGATGACACACTTGTTTGGTTACATTGTAGAATCTTTTTGTGAAGATGACTAGGTGGAGTTATTGGTGAAGATGATATTGACTCTTGGTCTCTTTGAGGGCATGGAAATGGTGGATGACTCGATATTGATAGGACAAAGGATACTCGGTTTCTTATTTCACATTGGTTGTTTGAGGTTTGAGTGATGAAAGGTTATGAGGAAGATGCTTGAAGTTTTGCTCATTTTGTGAGTCTTATGGGCTGAGATATATCACAAGGTGAATGTGATGAGATGATGGTGAAAGAACAGGTGAATGATTAAGTTAAGAGGGTGTTTGGTTTTGAAATTAAAAATAAAATATTATGTAGCTTTGGCGGACCAGGCGGAACCAAAGGGAGGGTTCCGCCCGTAAGGTCTGAGGGTACCGTGGGAGCTGCAGGGAAAAATTCAAAAGGGATTGTCTTGATTTTTGTGGTTTTATCCTAATGTTCAAAACAAAGGTTTTAGGTCTTATGTGTCTTTGACTAAGCCTAGGAATGATGAATGCTTCACATTCAAGAGGTTTTGTAAAAACGTTGATAGAATGGTTAATCGTAGACAACTTTCTTAGTTAAGACGTTCCTCAATGAACAATCTTACCAAGGCGATGATGATGGATCACAATATGTCTATTAAGAACATAATGGATTGAATTGTCGCCGAAGTCGATGCCTCCTTTGTTGAAGGGATAACAATGTTGATGAAAGAATTCCGTTGTTGACACGAATTTGCTTGTTCAAGTGGAGCTTGTTGATGTGCTTCTCCATCCGAAACTAATTTGAGAACCTTACGTGTTTTGGAGAATCATTGGGTAAATAAGTATAAAAGTCCAAGTACCACTTGTGCTTTTCTTATCAACTTATTACTGACATAATTCCATTTGGCATACACTATGGTTTCTATTCCCGTTCTTTTGGGATACCATAATCCTAGTTATGTAGTACCTAATGATGTATCCAAACAAGCTCAACTAAAGAGTTGTTTTAGGATCTTCTTTAACACGAGCACATAGACAAATGCTAAACATAATGTTGGATCTAATTGTTATTAGAACAAGTAGTCTTCCGAACATTTCTCTACGTTTAGTTTTACCTACGGATTTACTAATCTCATTCTTGATAAGTCATCAATAACTTAACCATTGAGAACAAGAGAGTAACTAGGAATGTCTTTAAGTTAAAATCCCTTGCTTTTGGAGCTTGCTTTAATTATCAAAAAGACTTTCAAATATAGACACTTATAATCACATGATTACTTCGAAACATATATTTTGTTTCACTAGTTGTTTTACTCTAAATTCCAAAAATTGTTTTTGTTGAATTTGTTTAGACACAACTATGACCTATAAATCAAGTTTTATAACTATTGTTAATTTTGCTTGATTCAATGTTTGACTCAAGGTGAGAAGATGCTATTTTGTACTTTTACTCCATACTTGTCTTGCCATTATTGGACTCTCGACTAAGTTATCATCTACCAAAGATGATATCTTAGAAGGAGGAGATCACTCGTCAAATGTTATATTCAACGACTCCTCGACTCTTTGGTTTTTCTTACTTAAGACACTATGAACTCTATTTGTTTTGAAAAAGTCCAAGAGGTACAACATCATGAGACTAAGTGTCACATTTGATGTGTAAATCCTAGATGTTGAAAACTCATTTTCTTCCACACATCCTAATGTATGCTAATGTGATATATTTCACCTTGTGTGTTTTATGTGAGATTATCATAAAGGAGTGATTGGAGAAAAACACAATTTAAGACTCAAAGTATGGTGTTTGAGAATGTTGTTTAACAAAGGTTTGTTTTGCAAGCATCACAAAAGTGTTGAACATTTTAACACTTAGGAAATTCTTAGTTAGCTCACTTGTAAGCAAGAGTTGAGTGAGACTCACTCAAGAGTTTCTCGTGTTTATCTCTTGATGGTTAAAGAACCAAAACACCTTATATCTCCTACTAATACTAATGACGAAATTCCTTGTTGCATAGAATCTAATCTTAGTTATTACTAATAGCAGGTAAACACATTAGAGTATACTGATAACACATATTCCAACACATAATGCTAGAAACAAGAGACAATCAAAGTCAAGTTGAAGTAATGCGTACCTTTTAAATTGCATAGAGATGCTATCAAGAAGATAAACATTACGCGTAAAATCTTGGTTTGACGACACGCTTCGAAACTCAATTACTCATGTATCCAAAAAGGTTATATAATCATATAAAAGCATAGAGCATGATAATCTGAATCCTTTTATCATGAGTTTCTATTAGAGATTGAATCATCTCTAAATCTCTCTTCTAGGTTTGACAAATTTTACTTGTTTTCTTTTACTAGTTGATGGTGCTTTTGAGTTAAATCCTAATCCGGTTTTATATTTAAACACCCTTTGACTCCTCAACAATCTTTCAAGAGATTTTGAGCTTTCATCAAATTTAACTAATATTTTTCCTTTCTCATTTTGCTTTTTAATCTCATGTTTGTAATCTAGACATAATTTTCATTCTAGATCAATTTCAACATTACTCTCAATTCTAGACATTTTATCTTCTAACAAGATTTCCTTTTCAAAGATATTCTTAAAAGATTTTGAAGACTTATTCTTGAAGATAGTTTTTAGGTCCATATTGCATAAACGTTTAGACTCATTTTCTAGTTTAGAAAACTCTAGGATAAATTTGTGAAAGCAAAAGTGTTTGGTTTCAAAATGTACCTTGCTTGATGTTTTATCTAGTTGAGAATCACAAACCGGATGGTTGGCTTCATCTTCATCCGTGTTATTCCATGAATCGTAAGCAAGTCCACTAAGAGCTCGACATGAGTAATCATCTTCACTTACACCTTCATTTAAAACATTTAAACTAGTAGTACATGTATTTATCTCAACTAAATGTCTATCTATTAATATTTTTAAGACTTCTAATTCATATGTGAGATCAAATTGATCATCTTTGACTTGACATATTTCTTGATGAAAGTTTAACATATTTTTCAAAATATCATTTGCCGTTTGACAAAAATACATTCTTTCATATTAGGTACTAAGCTTTATAAATCATTGTTTTAGCTTTAATATTTTTATCAAGTTTAAGATACTTATCTTGGTTTTCAAAACTTGTTTTCTTTGGTTTGAAATCACCAAAAGACATAATATGCCAAAGATCTTGATCAATTGATTTCACATAGTTTTCAAAATAACTTTTCCATTCAAGTAAGTTATCTTATTCAAATAGCGGTGGGTTTTGAATAGGTTGCCCTTCTTTGAGATTTTCAAAATCCATGGATCGATCCAAGTTTTAAAATACATTCTATTTTAAAGATCTTGAGTAACGTAGCTCCTGATGCCAATTGTGGAAAACTAGAAGGGGGGTTGAATAGTTTATCGCTTTTAAAATCGTTTTAACTTGATTATCCTTTAAAACTTTACGTTTGTTTAAAGATATAAACACAACATTATATGTTCAATTTCTTGAAAAGCTTTACATGTAAATAACAATCCTATCTTTACTTGTTTTAGTTCTTTGAAAAGCTTTATGTTTGTTTAAAGATATAAACACAACTTTACTTGTTTACTTCTTTGAAAAGCTTTACGTGTGATTAGCAATTCTAACTAAAGACAATATGTAATACGCAAAGATAAAGAGAGAAACGATCAAACCACAACATGATTGTTTATCGTGGTTCGGTTACAAGGACTCTTTTTCCTTGCCCTACATCCACGCCCCGAGTTTCCAACTCGAGAGTTATAAGCACTAATCAACAAGCTCCTTTCACTGGCGGTGAAAACCTTTACAACGTCGCTTACACTTTTACCGACACTAAGCTAGATGTCGAGTTCTTTTACACGGGTACAACCACTCCCATCGTCGCTTACACTTTTACCGACACTAAGCTAGATGTCGAGTTCTTTACCAAGGGTACAACCACTCCCGTTAGTTCTTTTACAAGGGTACAACAATTCCCGACACACTACGTATTTTGAGGCCTAAAATACTAACCAACCACTTCTACATACATGACACAAATGAAGTATAAACTACCAAAGCTTATACATGACAACGCTAGCAAGACTTGCAACTTTAGAGTTGAAGCTTGTAACTTCTTGAATGATCTTGTGAAGTCCCTTGCTACATAAGAGAATCACACAAGTCAAATGTTATTGAGTTAGTTGAGAGAGTATATGAAAATATGTCCTAAAAGGGTGACTCAAAACTAACAAATGGTTTGGTATTTATAGCAAACCATTCTGCAGGTCTGACGGATCAGGCGGAACCCTCAGATGGGTTCCGCCCGTGTACCCCCAGGGTTCCGTCAGGGCTGCAGTTGGTTTTGCAATAAATCTTCCAAACAAAACAAGGTCACATCTCATTACGCATAGTCAAACACAAGACTTGCAAGCAAACATATGGTTAGTCAAACACACTTTCTTACCATAAATGTATATTGACAAAGCTTGCCCTAAATTTGATGTGACACTTTCTTATTATGTCAACATGCATTGCACCAAACATGGAATACTTCCAAAATGTGCAAGAACTTCATGGATAGTCAAACACATAAACAAACAATGTCACATCTACTAAATACTAATCAATATGCATTGCACCAAACATGGAATACTTCCAAAGTGTGTAAGAACTTCATGGATAGTCAAACATATAAACTTACCATAAATGCACATTGATGAGATGTGACACTTTCTTATTAAATAAATACTTTCTTATTAAAGAAATAAAAATAATGTTAAGTTTAAAAAGAAATGTAAAGACTAGTTATGCAAGACTTAAACTAAAATAATGTTTTACTATAATCTAAAGTTTGTACTTTGTCATTAACAAAACTTAGCAAAGATCGTTAAAATATAAATAACGTTTTTAGGCGATATTTGTATTAACACGAATATCTTTATATAAACTTTAAATATGAATTATATGAGTCGTTGTTATAAGTACAATCGTGTATATTTATTTTAATGTCACAGTAACTCGTGCTTAAATTTGATATTTATATTCCCGTTAATAATAATTTAGCCATATTTAATTTGCAAACACGTGTACTCATTGGTTAAACTTATAAAAAAGAATAACAATCAGATAGTAAAAACAAATATTTTTTAAAATTTCATTATTTAAACTCTTAAAGAGTAATAACATGAGTTGTTCGTATACCTACAATCTCATGTATTTATTTACATACACAAGAACTCTTACATTCATTTTGATATTTATTATCCCGTGCATATACATGTTATATTTTTAAAACAACATATATGTTGTATTTTTAAAATATAAAGTCTAGGAAGTATAAATTCTAAGGGGTTATTTGTAGTATTTTTTAAAGTTATTAGAAAAACATAAAAACTTAAAGTTTACACTAACTTCATAAAATTTATTTAAAATTTAACAACTAAAGTTTTATTAATCACCATCTCTTTTATTAAGTTTTTATTTTTTCAAATTTGACAACTATATTTTTATGTTTTTTTTCTCTACTAAATTTATTAAAGTTTGATCTTTTTTTTTTTTTTTTTTTTTTTTTTTTTTTTTTTTTTTTAGCCAATACGAGTGCTCGATTTTGTCGCATGTCAAAATAGAACAACTTTTTATTGGTTTAGCAAAATAATGTAATTCTTTTATCATATAGGAGTAAAAGACTATATATCTAACCAAAGGCATCTTTGCCCAGCTGTATGTGAGTGGCTCATCAACCTAAAGATTACAGGTTCAAGTTTCGTTAGAAACATATGAGATACGTAGTGTAGGTTATAAAATATGGCGTTCTAAAAAAAGAAAAAAAATAATAATAAAAAGTATACATCTAACATTTGCCATGTAATTTAATCTTGTTTTTCATCTTCTTTCTTTGCCCAATATATTTATTGCAATATAATCACAACACTCGCTATAAGCTTTACTATCTTCATTTCAAAGTAAGTGTCAGATTTGACTTTTTAATTTTTTTTTATTTAACTTTGATTGTAAATATTTCTATTTGTATATAATATTTGATTCAAAATATATAAGATTATAAATGATTGGGTTTCAAATGTACTTTAATTTATATAATTTTTATCAAGTATTATAAAATATAAAAAAAATGACGGATGGAGTACTAAATATAATGAAGACTATCACTACGAAAAGTCCAAAATCACTTTTGCAACTTATATACATATATACAATTACTCCCTAAACATATCATGTGGTGTAGTTGCCAATATATAAACCTCATCAAAGTTATCAAATATTGTTACAACAATTCTCAATAAACTATAATATTTACGAGCATATTTTTATACGTATAATGTTATTGTTTCTTATACTTTCGGTTTTTTGTTGCCTCTTGGACTTTTGTAGTATTTGTCAAACATATTTGCTCATTTGCATTAATGAAGAAGTAAAAATAACAAGACCAGCATGATGATGACACGTGTCAAATAGCACAGAATGTAAAGCAAAACCGTTCGTTTATTATACCAGCTCCCAACGCCTTTGGTTTGAACTATAATTACCAGCTTGTTTTAGATTTTACTGTACTTATTAAAGACTGTGCTAAAATGAAGGGCCACATTCACCTGCATGCAACCGCACATTTGGCCCATGTTTCCCTGGCATATATATGAATTGTCCTTTTTACCCCTTTACTAAAGTATTTTCCAACGTATATTCTGTGGGTCAAAATCTAGATTCTACTCTTCGATTTCTAGAAATATTTTTGAACTTATTCGAGTTCGTATTTCAGTTTTCTTTGTCTATAAGAGTTGATGCCGCCTGAGTCAAGTCGGTTAATGGTGATAAGCCCAGACACCCTGTTTTCAGAATAAATGTGTGAAACAATGTTTATACTGACTCAACAACCTACTAACGAGAATGTCGATTAGTTATTAGAAAATCTTGCCCCAAAGTTGCAACAAATATATTGCTAAAAAAGTAATGATATTAAGGAAATGATTGCTTGGAGGCTTGTAGAGATAGCCATAAAAAATGTAAATGGAATTGATTGTTGCCTAAGTCTATTTCAGATTGTGATATGTCCTATTAATTTGTATTTGATATGGCTGTTTACTCTATTTAGTGTACTCTTTAAGTCTTAACTTGGTAGCAGTGGTGGCGAGTAGCATGTGCAAGTGCCTATGAGGATTTGTAATTTTCTTTTCTTTTCCATTTTTGGCTCATAGCCAAAATTCTTTTGCTTATTTTGCTTTTCCTCATCTTTTCAAATCGGAAAACTAAAAACTAAAACCTAAAATATTGAGATAATGAGAAAAAAAACAATGAAATTAACTTGTCCAAATTTATAATTGTATGTACTTACTAAAATTTCAAATCTTTGAGTGTACTTAATTTTTAATTTCGACTATCCCAAAAATATGTATGCTCATTAATTTTCAGTTATTTATTTATTATTATTTTTTAAAACGATTTTTACTGTCTCACAATATTTATACTAAATATCTATATCGCATGTTCAACAACAATTTTTAAATATCTCGCAATATATCTCAAATGTCCAATGACAATTTATAACTATCTCACAATATTTATATCACAAATATTTCTCGCATGTCCAACGACAATTTATAACTATCTCACAATACTTATACCATAAATATATCTCACATATTCTAAGTAAGACTTGCACCCACAACTATTTAATTATAGAGATATCATTTGGGATACAAACCCATTGGTACCCGGATCCCTTAGAAAGGGAAACAAATTTAAAAAGTATAAAAAGTAACCAGCAAGCGACACGTGTCCCCAACATATTTTATTTAAAATATCCATTTAGGGGCAAAATCATAATTTTACTCGTTTTTTACTTTTCCACCTCAATTTTCAAACGCAAATATCTTTCAAACGATAAACTTTTACGAAAAACTGATTTCACCATAATTTTTAAAATTTAATCCTTTTTAAATTGGTATAAATCTTGTTAAATATTTCAAAATTTTTTTTTTTACATATCAAATGGTTAGTGATTTTCTTGATTTTCTTGATTTTTTTGTCATTTTCGGCCTTATTTTTTACCCTCATAAATGTTGAATCGTTAAAAACTTAAAACACGAAAGTTTTTTATTTTGATTCACTCTTTACACAGGTTTTTGAATCACTCAAATCCGATGTCATACGAGTAAGATATCACGCGTTAAAGATAGTGTTTAACTCATATTTGTTGCACACAATGTGTTTGATGAAATGTCTAGCTTAAAATTTTAGTGTTAAAATTGCGTTAAATGCATTAATTTTTGTTTCTCAATGCATTATTAATCATTTTATTAATGTAAGACTCAAAAAGTAAACTTTTTTAATCATTATATTTTTAAAATATACATTTAGTTCATCGGTTAGTTAATTAGGTTCATCAGTTAGGTTATTAGGTTCATCAGTTAGTCATTTTATTAATGTAAGATTCAAAAAGTTTTGTTTTTTTAACTGATGAACCTTATTAACCGATTTAATAAGTTCATCAGTTAATAAGGTTCATCAGTTAATAAGTTCATCAGTTAATATAGTTCAACCAGTTAATAAGGCTGATGAACCTTATTAACTGATTTAATAAGTTCATCAGTTAATAAGGTTCATCAGTTAATAAGTTCATCAGTTAATATAGTTCAACCAGTTAATAAGGCTGATGAACCTTATTAACTGATTTAATAAGTTCATCAGTTAATAAGGTTCATCAGTTAATAAGGCTCTTTAACACGCGATATGTCTTTTTTAAAAATCAGTTAATAAGGTTCATCAGTTAATAAGTTCAACCAAAGTAACTGATGAACGAAATGTCTTTTTTAAAAATCAGTTAATAAGGTTCATCAGTTAATATGGTTCATCAGTTAAAAAAAACAACAAAAAAACAAGAAAAAACAAAACTTTTTCAATCTTACATTAATAAAATAATTAAAGGTGCATTGTTGTACAAAAATTAGTGCATTTAACTCGATTTTAAGACTAAAAATCTAAGCTAAACATTTCATCAAACACGTTGTGTGCAACAAATATGACTAAAACGTCATCTTTAACATACGATATCTCACTCATATCATATTGGATTTGAGTGATTCAAATTTCTGGGTAAAGAATGGCCAAGAAGCTACAACTTTCGTGTTTTAAGTTTTGCAAAATTCGGCCTTTAAACTAGACAAAATTAGAGCCGAAAATGCTAAAATTTTCAAGAAAATCATGACCCAATGAATATGTAAAAAAAAAAGTTTCGAAAAAAATTAAAAAGATTTATACCAAATTAAAGAGGATTAAATTTTAAAAATTATGGTGAAATCGGTTTTTTGTAAAAGTTTGTCGTTTGAAAGTTATTTGCATTTGAAATTTAAGGTGGAATTAAAAAAATGAGTCAAATGACCAAAATGTCCTTTAACAAAAAATATTAAAGAAAAAAATGAGAGAGTTGGTGGGGGACACATGACACTAGCTTAGTGGCTAGAAACACTTTTTAGCCTTTTTAATTTTTGATCATTTGTAAGGGATCGCAACTCCAAACCCAATTATCAGTTATTGGCTTTTTGCCTTTTGTTTTTTCCAAACTCTAGAACACCCATTTAGCGAATATCAGTGCTCAAACAATATTTTAATGTATCCTAAAAATATGTATGCTCATTAACTTTTAGTTATTCCCTTTTATTTTTTCCAAACTCTAGAACACCCTTTTAGCGAATATAACTACTTTAATACTAGTAATATTTTAATGTATCTCTAGAAAACTAAATGTGAAGCTGAATAGTTTTGCTCTGTAAAATTTAAGTTCTTTTGAAACGTGATTGCATGATATGTTAATTTGCATAAAGATTTCAATAAACCCAAAGCTATTCTATTCATATCATCATCATTGAGAGTGATATATGTATACAAATCTATTTTGGATCATAAGATTTTGCCTTTTTTTTAGCCCTGACGACATTTTATGTAAGCATAACAAAAGAATTACTATGTCAAAAGTAAAGATTAGTCGTTTTGGACTCTTGATATATCTTGAACAACTAAAGACGATGTCGGTAATACACAGTGGTACCAATAAACTAAAAGAAAATAGTGATGCCACTAAATAAAATGCCTTGTGGCCATGCATGAAACCGACTGATTTAATATTCATCTATAATAATTTTTTTTTTCTAGCTTTCTACAAAGTGTTATATATATAATTTAAATGATACATATATATTATGTATTAATTGTGGTTTGTAAAAATTTTAATGATGGTTACGAGAACAAAACAATTTTTTATCGTTTTTTATTTTGTATTTTTATTTTTATTTTTATTTTATTTTTTTGTCTTTTAACACTTTTGATTTATTAAATTTTATATTTTATGTTCTGAAACATTGAGTTTCATAGTTTTATAATAAAAACAAAATCAAAGAAAAATCTAAAATAACAAATTAGATTAAACTAAGAGTAAATTGCAAAAATCGTCCTTGTAGTTTGGTTAAATTGCACGTTTCGTCTTTGTGGTTTATTAAGTGCAAAGATCGTTCTTATTTTGCACTATTACGTGCACTTTTGGTCCTTCAACAGTGAAATTTGGCAAACCACAATGAAGATTTTTGCAATAATAGAAGACCAAAAGTGCACGTAACAATGCAAAATAAGAACGATCTTTGCACTTAATAAACCACAAGGATGAAACGTGTAATTTGGCCAAACCACGAAGAAAATTTTTGCAATTTACTCTTAAACTAAAATAGAAGGTGCCAGAATCCATTTAAAGGTTATAAATAACCAAATATTAGTAGTAGAATCTCTATAGATTCTAGAATAAAGTTGTTCTGAGTTAATAGAAGGGCAAAAATGTCAAAAACAAAAAAATGAAAAATAGAAATTGTACGTGTCCAAGGAGTGAAAAACCACGTGAGGAGATTCTTGTTCAGGTAACCATATATATAAAGTCATGCCAGATCTCACTAACCCATTCAAAGACTGTGTCACAACCAAAAAACATCTCTTCTTTCATTTTCTTATAACACAAGAACCTTAAAATAAAAACATTTTGTGTGTTTGCGTGTTTGAATTATCATCATATTGTTTGCAAAACTTGTGAGACAACCGATTGATCAACTTTTGTAATAAAAGACTATTGTATATTCCTCATCATTGATATATACATTCCTTTTCTTTCCATATGCTGCTGCGAGAGTCCAGAGCTTTCGCAGCAGTGGACGTATTGTAAGTCTCTTTCTCCTATCTATTTTTTTTTTCTTTCTGTTCACTGACAAAAAACACACAGTTTTTTACGTTGAATCATAATCAAAATTATCATTTAAACATACAAACACCAACATAAGCACATTATTAACAAAAATTTAGGACATATTATTGATTTGTGTTTTTTTGCAGATTTGTTCCATTCGAAAAGTTGTCGAAACATATTGAGTTGATAGCCGATCAATATTTTTCAAGGTTTCTGGTATGTATTCCTATTAATTTATGAATTAATGTGAAACTGATTTTTAATTATTGGTTTTGAATGGTTCATAAAGTTTCTTTCTGTTATGTCATGCTACTTTAATGCTGGCTAATATATCGTTCTGTATATTGAATTATTATTCGTAGAAAGTAGCAGGTGGTTGTTTGCATGTCCTCATTTTAATGACATTTATCATTATTAGTTGGCACTAACCAGAAACTGAAATATATTGACTTGTATAGTTGTATAGTGTCATTGTCTATATTTTTTAAAAGAACTTGGAAAAATTTGTATAGAGAAAACTTTAGTGGTATCGTTCAAACCTCACTAGATACACATCTGGAATGGCTAAAAAAGGTTGGAAAAGATAAGGAGATACCACGTTTAGGCCGCGTACATATAAGTGAAAAAAAACTCGCACTTGTTAGTTGCAAGAAATAGTGCTCCTACTTAAGTATTGTAGTTGACAGAGCAATTCATCTGGATTCTTGTAATTATTGTCTTGAAACTAGTATATTCTCTAATCTCTGCTTAAATATTATATAATTATGTAATGGATTAGTATATTTTAAACACATATTATAGACCATGTTACTAAACTGTTAGTACCATCACAAAATTGATTAGTGAAAGCACCTAATGTGCATGAACAACTAGTACAACCAGCTTTTTAGCATCATCAACCCCACATGCATTTATTTATGTTGTTGAGGATTTTGGTTGTATCAATTTATTAAAAGTTTGATGTAGGCCCATAGATCCAGCCCAACTCCTCCAAGAAAGAGACTTTTGACTTTTGAGAAAAACACAAAACAGAAATACGTATGCAACTATATACATTGCTTGATAGAAGATGTAAAATAGGTTACAAATATCACTTTATACTTCACTTTTATTTTTGGTATTTGTCTTTATTTTATTGATGGTTTTATGTATAAAATACGAACAATGATGTATAAATAACCCTTTTTAATACCTTTTGTATAAAATTTACTTTCAAATGGTTTTTGGTGTTAGGAGCAATATTGATTAAAGAAAAAAAAAAAAAAAAAAAATTACTCTGTCGTTTTGTATAAAATTTACTAATTTAGGTTAGCTTGGCCAAACAACATAAAAAGAGTTTAGTTACTGTATTTGGCTGACAAAGTTTGACTGTTCTAAACTTTAAATAATGCTTTTATTAAATATCAAAGTACAATACAAATAAAATAAAGGGAATGGAAGTTCATATCAATGAAGCTGAGCTTATCGTTAAGGTCATCACTTAGAATTTTTTGTACCGATCTGCTTTGAGAAAAACTATAGGATTTAACTCGGGTTGTACCGCTGAAACGACTGACTATTGTTGTTAGTTATGAATACATGATTGTTTTAGTTATAAAATATGTTTTCAAGTGTCCTGTTATTTTGGAAGAGACAGATGCTTCAAGCAAAGAGACATAAGGGCTTTGAGTTTAACGCTAAAACTTGTCTTTTAACATTGATATGAACTCCTGAGACAATTACAAGACAAAATATACTAATATTCTGTTTGATTAGTACTCCGTATTTCATATTGCTTTGTTACAAACATTTAGTACACGTCTCTGTGTTTAACCCATTTACATGTAAAACCGACAAAATAAAATGATAATGTTTGTATAGACCACCAAATATATAGAAACTACTTGCACTTTATACACCACAAAATAAGCATAGTGTTTAGTCTACCAAATAAGGCAGAAAAGCATGTTTCGATGATGAAATTTGTAATAGAACAATTAAGGCATTTCTTCATAGAATATGTTCTTGGCTGTTATTGTTATAAGCGAAATCACACACATATTTAAGTGGTCCGGTGCACAAACTGGTTTAAATATATTATGTGTGTGCTTAAAGATTAATATTCCAATCACCCCCACATACTTTATACTGAAACATATGTTAAGACAATTGTTATCATGTAAACATGCACTTTACAGCAATGTACGTCATCCGGTCAAAGTTTGTAAATGATAAGCGCAAAAAGGTCACTTTCCATAAAGGAATTCCTAAACAAGATACTGTGTCGTGTTTATATTACTATTGTAAGTACTTTGGTATCAAGTAGAATAAAATAAGACATTATGCCTCAAAATACATGTTACTTGGTAACAAACCGAAGTTTGTAGATGCTACCGAGGTACCTGTTTGTCCCTTTTCATGTCATTATATATTGTTCGAAACTCCAGTTGTTTTGATCTCAGAAGACTATAATCTAATGAACAAAGTTCAAATAGTTCTCTACTTATATTCAAGAAAAATCTGTTTCAGGCTATCTGAAGATTAAGGTTCTTTTGTTGCTAATGATGGTATACAGTACTATGTCAGTTTCTAGTCAGCCAACTACCCCAAAAGGCGAAAATCCTAGAACGGGACACAGGCCAAACATCCTTAACAGATCATTTTCGGGTCAAAACCTAAGACAGCATGCAAGAATGCGAAGAGCGTACTCCGACAACAATCTATGTTATGCTAACCGTGTTCAGGCTTCGATGAATCAACCTAAGCTGAAAAACAGCCGTTCCATGGGTCTTTTTGACTTGATTACCCCAAGTACGTTTAAGAAGTCCTTATTTGAATCCGAGACGAGTTACGACGCAAACACGGGGACTGAGATAGACACAGAAGACAGAGAGGAAATGGTTACTGATATTGAAATGGTAAAGGATGAGAAGAAACGGGCTAATTGGATCGAAATGCTAATGGAAATTAGAAGCCGGTGGGTTGAAAAACAAAATAATGAACTTGATGGTGATAACGAAGAAGAACAGGGGTGTAATGAAGATGGAAATGGTGATGGTTGTGAAGTAGATTATAGTGATGATGAAGATAATATAGAGATTAATCAGGAAACATTTTCGAACCTGTTAAAGGAAGTGTCTTGGTCTGATACCAAGCATTTTTCTCAACTGGCCTTTTTATGTAACATGGCGTATGTTATCTCAGAGATTGAGGTATGTTATATGTTCCGATTTATTGCTCATTTTTGCTTCTAAACAGGAGCAAAGAGATTAAAAAATATCGAAATTTTGTAGGAGGACGACTTGAGAAGATACTATGATTTGACATTTGTGACTTCGTCATTGGAGAAAAAGGCATTAGCTGAAGCCATTGCACGTGATTCGACTCGTGTACCTGTGAATAATTCAATAATCAATCAGAAGCCTGAAAAGTGGATAACACGCACTTCAGCTTATGAGATAGCAGCATCAGCAGCAACGTATGTCCAATCACAAGCAGGTGGCCTTATAAACCGTGAGGAAGGTGATGAAAAAGCAGAATGTTCTCCAAGAGTTTACAATTCCGAGATGGCTGCGTATATGGCAGCTTCTACTATGACAGCAGTTGTTGCGGCACCTGAGAAAGAAAAACAGGAGGCCGCAAGGGATCTTCAGTCGCTCCATTCTTCGCCTTGTGAATGGTTTATTTGTGATGATTCAAGCATATACACTCGGTGTTTTGTTATCCAGGTATCCAAATACATCGTTAAATTAGCAAATATGCATTCTGTTAAGAACGTGTTTTGGAACTTTTGGGTTTTGAATTGCTAATGTTTGATCTAATGACAATTTCAGGGTTCAGACTCAGTGTCATCATGGCAAGCAAATCTGTTCTTTGAACCGACCAAGTTTGAGGTTAGTTGTTTATCTGATAACTCACTTTCAAGAAAATTCAAGAAAACTGCCATATTCCAAATGGGGTTTTAACAAAATGTCACAATCTATTGTGTTTATATCAAAATATCCCACATTTCCGCAAAATTGTTCTTGGGTCCACTATAAATTGTAATAAAAATAATTTTATCACAAATTATGAACACCAAGTTTTGCAGTACTATTAAACATTTTTCAATATTTTATGGATTTATTTTCTCAAGTCAGTTTTCAAATAAAATTACGAAGAATAGAGGATATTTTGGTATAAACACAAATTTCTATGACATTTTTGCTAAAAAGAAAAACCTTTTGTAATATGACTATTCTGATGGAATTTACCAAATAACTATCGATGAGAAAAAAATAAAAATAAAATAAAATATGTAAGCTGTCACAAAATTTTGTTACAGAATACAGGAGTGCTAGTTCATAGGGGAATTTATGAGGCGGCAAAGGGAATATACGAGCAATTCATGCCACATATTCTCGAACATTTGAATAGATATGGTGAAAGAGCAAAGCTTCAATTTACAGGTCATTCACTTGGAGGCAGCCTCTCTTTACTAGTTAACTTGATGTTACTGACCAGGAATGTTGTCAAGCCAACGGCTCTACGACCAGTAGTCACCTTTGGTTCACCGTTCGTGTTCTGTAATGGTCAGAGGGTTCTTGATCAGTTGGGGTTAGATGAGAACCATGTTCACTGTGTAATGATGCATAGAGACATCGTACCCAGAGCATTTTCGTGTAATTACCCAAATCATGTTGCCCAATTACTTAAGCGTTTGTGTGGTACCTTCCGTTCTCATCCGTGCTTAAATAAAAATGTACGTCTAACCTCTGTCTCCCTTATATCTTTATCTTTGGCATTTTAGGCAAAAAAGGAACCTTAGATTAAACTGGTTCTAACTATATCCACATTGTCTCCTTGCATATGCAGAGCCTGTTATATACGCCACTGGGGAAAATGTTCATCCTACAACCTGATGAAAAATCGTCACCACATCATCCTTTACTACCTCCCGGAAGTGCTCTCTACGCAATGGAGAATACTCAACGTGGTTCAACCAAGACCGCTCTCCGCGTCTTTCTAAATTCTCCACACCCAATAGAAACCTTACAACATCCTACAGCCTACGGGTCAGATGGCACAATCCTTAGAGACCATGACTCAAGCAACTACCTAAAAGCAGTAAACGGGATCATAAGACAACACACAAAGAACTGTAAAAAGAAACCAAGAGAGCAGAAGAATGTGCTGTGGCCATTATTGACTTCACAATCTCCACATTATTGGAGTCAGGAAACTAGAATTAAAGAGAAAAAGTTGACGGTTCCAGATCAAAAGAGGCTGGTTAGTACAGAGGTGGCTGGTTAGTATAGAGGTGGCGTGAAATGAAATCCGTTATATAGCAGGGAAAATTAGAACTAACTTAACAGGAGTGATGTTCATAAGAGGTCTTGGCTTCAAATTTGTTCTCGACTAATTACATTATTGTAAATTGTGCTCTCATTGTGTATCTATCTATTAGTAATAAATGAAAATAATGGAAACCCCTTAATTTCATAGGAGCATCGCTGGTGATCTATTATCATATTGTGTGATTATCTTATGCTACGAAGATGGAGATGAAAAAGCTTTCTGCAAGCTTAAATTGGAAACTGATTAACTGCAATTTAGAAGTGTTCATTGTCAAGTTACATTCGAGTTTTCATGTTGAATTAGATTTATCTCAAATACAGCCTATACTTGACTAACATTTATGTCAAAAGTTTATTGATGGTAATTATAGATAGTGTAGCGTCTCAATTTACGCTTCTTCTTTATTCAGGCACCTGTACTACAACAGACTTAATGAATCGTAAAAATGCTAGAACGAATACTGAGCAACGTAAATGCCATACAAACATAGACCAAAGTGAACCGGAACCAAAATTTTGATCTACGAGACCCAATAAATGGACTGTGAGTCCTGGTTCTTCCAGAACAAAGTGTGAACAGGAATCACTTCCAACTTGTCTAAAGCTACTGATAAAAGCCCTAATCTTCTAAAAAATTATGATCAGTTTGGACCAAAACCCTTTTTTTTTCTATAACTACAAGAAGCGAGGCTTTTGCTCAGTATCATGGTAATGTACCGTGTTTTGCACACTCCTAAGAATCACCGAGATAATTAACCCAATTGGTTATTCAGGCTTTCTGGGGAATTTGGTTCGGCTAGGTGACGTCCAGCTCAGTTAGTTTTCAAGTAGATTAAGGGAAGTGGCCATATCTGAATAACCTGAAACCTGATTTACTCCCGTGCTAGACCCCTACTAGGATGGACATTAGAAACGATGATGCTACCAAGAACTCTCGAATAAGTCCCAAAGTACCTCTCGGTTTAACAATCTGAAGCACCTCAATTAATCCTAAAATTTGAAACACGAAAAGAGCAATTTTACACGGGGAAAATTTTAAAGATACCATCTTGACTCCAACTCTTAGAGTCACCTTCGGCGTAACGTTGGACATGGAACCCCAGTACATATGCCCCAAATTTTGGACATGGAAACTTCCTATACTATCCATTATCTATATGCAGGTTTCTATTATGAATGCACAACTGATCCTATAAGTATGGTTATTTTCGCTGCACTTTGCAACTGATCCTAGCACATAATACCATGTTACCAGCTCAAAGAAGGTCAAAGCGTAAGGCTATCTTACGAATAACAAATGTAGATGAAAAACAAAAATTATATATTCTGTGTAATTATTAATCCCAGCTCATAAAATGATCTTCGTAATTGGGAGGATTAACAGCTCAACACAACGAGTGAAGTTGCAATACAAAGACCTGCACTATTTTCTCCAGGGTGAATACAGAAAAATGGAATCCTACTATGTGTATTATTGTCAATACTAGCATGCAATGGAACCACTTAGAAATGTCACCAGCTCAACTAAGATGAACATGAAAGGCTATGATGGGAAGGCACAAGCATACCTTGCATTCAACGCCATCACATGCTTCATCGCAGCTTATAAGTCTCCAAGTTGCTAAAACAATCATCAAGAAAACTAAAACATTAAACATGTAACAGAGTATTTTAAACAGATCACAATGGTTAATAAAATCATTTCTTCGTTGAAAATAGGAACTCACTGAATAATCACAACTGTAAATTCATTACGACTTTATAAGAGATCTCATACCATGCTACATGTAAGACAATCACTCATTTTAATGATATGACAGTGTGAGGTGTAAGTTGGCAAAATATGCAACATAATACTCCTGCATGTCTCTACTGCCAATCTAAAAGAGTACAAAAGCTAAAAAGTGAAACTCCATCAATTGAGTAAAAGATCAACTTCAGAGTGAAGTCATGTTGATTTTGCCCATGAAGCAAGATGGAAGCGAAGTACATTATCTGTATCAAGTATCAACTAAACACAGGCTTGAAAGTTACATGTTCGCTATTTTCCTTCAGCAGCCGTCCTCTTCCTTATTTCATGTGCAGTGTTGAATATACCAAGTGTAGGCTGATTGCACACAAAGCACTTTTTCTTCTTTGCATGGTGCTGCATAAACAATAACAAAAGAATTATCAGCACAATATCACATACTAAACATATATCCCTGGAAACTCGTAAGTCAACAAATTAGACATGTTTAACAAGGGTAAAGATACAGATAGTAAAGATAAAACAGCAATAGTAAAGTTATATCAGGAATCATGCATAAGTCTACTTAAACAGATCTTAGCATGTTGACAATAAGTGTTTTCCTTCCATATATTATAATATGAACGATTTGAATGTTAGTTACAAATTAGGAGGGGAAGTTAGATACAGACATTTTGTTTGATTTTTCATTTGTAAACCAGTATAAATACCCCACCAATGTACTTCATTACAATCAGCTAATGAAAATTGATATTTCCTTTCTCTCTGATTCTCTCTAACCACTGAATATCACACCTTATCCATAATCCGATTCACTTCAATTCTCATTCTTCTTCATTGAGAATTCTGGTATTTGGGTTCCGTTTTTCGATTCTTAATTGAATCCTGGTTCAGGTCATATCATATTATGATTGTTTAATGTATAATCAAGCTTTTCCATACAATTTACGATGTCAATCCATTATAGCTGTGCTACCTTTTTTTCCAGGCATAACTTCTCAAGTTGTTTTGAATATTGCATACTATACAAAATAGAAGTAGTAAGGGCTCTTATTGTGTTCAAGATTACAGATGGGACCAAAATGCCAAATATAAGCAACCAATGTGTCATTACGCCAAGTCTGTCCCACCATCCCTGGTATGCGCATTTGGGTAATCCAAGGGTTGGTAATCAGAACACTGCAGCCCATAAAAAAGGGTCCCCTTCATACATCAATACTCAGGTCAGTCAATATATCTAACTACTAATTCATTTTTTTATCAATTTATCCAACATAAATAGCACTAATGGTTACGCTAAACTGCATACTCTTTCTCTCTTGTATGGTCAAAAACTCAAAATGTTATCTATTAGCTTCATAATCAGAGGTGCAGATATACAGTTATCTGTTATTCTGTTATCTATAGTTGTTCTAGTGTACATTATACTCCTAAAAAGTTTTCTGCATTCAGTCATAAACATGATGTTCCTACTAGTTCTAAAATCCACAGATACAAACGCACCAATAACATAAAACAGTGGGAACGAAAAATCTAACCTTCAAAGCACAATGCTCGCAGAAATAATGCTTGCACTTGGTGACAACAGGGTCAACAAACGGCTGCCGACAGATAAAACACGCAAACGGCAATCCATCTTCATCATCCTCAATCTCTTCCTCCTCGTCTTCATCATCATCGTCACCCCCTTTCAACGCCAACTTCCTCTTCCTGACCTTCTCCGCCTCATCCCAATCCCTCTCCATCTGCCATCCCGACTTATAATCCCCACGATCATGCATAAACTTACACGAATCACCATACCCACAATACCCCGTCTCCTTATAATCCTTACAAATATCCGGCTGGTAATCAAATCTGGCAGACACCCTAATATGCGCAGAAGCTCTCAACGGTCCATGAGACCCACCCGCTTTCTCACTAGCAACCGTCTGCTCACGCCTAAACCCCGCTTTATAATCCGTATACCCATGAATACCCTTATACAACTTCTCATCATTTCCTGTATTCCCCACATTACCACCATCCTTCCCTTTCAACGCCTCGTTCGCTTGTTTCAACACTCGTTCCCTAATCGCCCTCGCATCCTTACTAAAATCCGTCTCCGTCTCCAAAGTGGCGGTCGCTCTACTATCGTTCTGAACCTGAATCTCCTTACTAGACTCAAACTGAAACATAGTCGCTTTCGTATCTACATCCTCTTGCTCTAACGAACGCTTACTCGAACCGGTCGAGAAATGCAACTTATTATCAGCCGCTACGGTTTTTTTCTTAGGAATTACTAAACTAGGTTCTTGTTGTTCGTTATCTTCGTCATCGTTAGCCCTTTTTCTAATGTTTTTGTTTTTCGATGGTTTTCGGAAAAAGTTGCAAACTGTAAATAGAGTTAAAAAAACACTAGTGTTACAATTTATAAAGATGGGTATAATTAGATAATCAAGAGCTTATATAACAATAAAGTAATGAAAGATTAAGAATAAAAACATACCTTGTTCCGGTTTTTGTTGTTCATCGTTGTGTTGTTCAGACATTGAAGATAATTGGGTCGAAATTGAAATTGGGGGTTTAGGGTTTGTGAAAAACAAAATTCAATTGGTGTTTTTAGTTTTATCTCTTTTATCAGGCGGTTAC
>JARVZY010000469.1:0-25860 GCA_030686995.1 Artemisia argyi
CTAGATTTAGTTGTAGAATCTAGAATTGTTATAAGTGTGAAGTGGAACTTGAAGTGAAGAAGTAGTGTTGGATAGTAGTGAAGATAGGAGAGAGTAGCAATAGTGTCTAGTAGTGAAGTAATTGAAGCTTCCAAGTGGAGAAGACTAGAAGACATTAGTAGATTAAAGTTGTGAAGACACTAGTGGCTTGAAGGTGCAAAGACATTATTAGTTTGAAGTTGTGAAGATATTGGTGCTTTGAAGTTGTGAAGTTGCAAGACATTGAAGTCGTGAAGTATTTTGTGAAGGCGTGAAGATACTTGTGGTGTGAAGAAGCATAGAAGAAGTAAAAGGTGTGAAGAAGTTGTGGTGTGATATTTGGTGTGAGATTGGTTCTAGCTACGATTAGAACTCGACATTTTGCTTTGTGTCGTTAATTGGTGTCAGCTTTTGGTGTGTACGGTTTTCTCTGCCATAAGGGAGGTTATTGACTTAGTGAAGAAAACTCTCGAGTTCGGTGCTCGGGGAGTGGAGTAGGGCAAGGAAGGTGTCCTTGTAGCCGAACCACTATAAATCCTTTGTCTCTCGGTTTGATCTTTCCATCTCTCATTCTCTACTTGTTTACTTACTTGCTTCTCGTACATTATTATTATTGTGTGTTGTGCATATATTGATTTCACATAAAGATCAAACTAGGTTCCATTTAAAACATTAATTATACATTAGTAAAATATAAGTATATACAATTATTAAAACACATATACATATATAAATACTTACTTATAATTAAGTGAGATATATGAAATTATAATTTCTATTCAACACTTTAAATAAGTAGTATCTATGTGATATAGGTGAATAAATGTGTATATATACTTTAGCTTCAAAGGTTTTTACGATTACCATTAATTCTTTGAAAATGAACTTTTATTAAACGAAAAAGACGCAAAACTATTTAACCCCCCCTTCTAGTTTTCCACAATCGGTATCAAGAGCCACGTCTAGCAAGATTTTTTAAAATAGATTGTATTTTAAAACTTGTAACGATCTATGGAATTTGAAAAATATTTCGAAGGGGAATTTACACAAAAACACCATTATTTGAAAATTATCATTTTCTTGAATGGAAAAACAAATTTGAAAATTATGTGAAATCAATAGATCTTGATCTTTGGCATATCATTTTAATTGGTGATCTTAAACCAACCAAAATGGATTTTGAAAATCAATATAATAATCTTCAAACCAAAATTGATAAAAACACTAAAGCCAAATTACTTATTTTCAAAACTCTACCAAGAGTTAAATATGAAAGATTATTTCGTTGTAAAACGGCAAATGATATTTGGAAATGTCTTTTAAAGTTTCACCAAGAGAAATGTAAAACTAAAGATGATAAACTTGATATTTCACAAGAAATAGTTAATCTAGAAAATTTAGTAAATATATATTTAGTTGAAACAAACACATGTACTACTAGTTCAAATGTGATCATTGAAGGTATCTATAACGAAGAATACATGAGCCAAATCCGAAGAAAGAGAGTTAATAAATCATGGTGCAACAAGTGCAAAGAAGACAATGATAATACGGCTTATGAGAATATTCAAACAAATGCGAACACAAGTATCGATGGCAAGGACTACATGCTTCTAGATCCAAGCAAAACTACAAATAAAACATGGAGCGACATGGACAATGGAATTGATCACCTTATAGCATGTGAAGAATGTACAACTACAAATAAGGTACAATCCAAAACCAAACATTTTCGCTATGATCAATTTATATTAGAATTTTCAAAAATGGAAAACAACTTCAAATATTTTTGCAACATTAATTCAAAAATTATTTTTAAAAACGAATCTTCAACATCCGCTGAAAACAACTTTGAAAAAGAAATAATTTTAAAAGATAAAATGTCTAGACTTGAAAGTAATATTGAAATTGATCTTGAATGTAAAAAATGTCAAGACTACAAACATGAAATTAAAATGGAAAATGAAAAAGCAAAAACATTGGTAAAATTCGAAAACAGTTCTAAATCTTTAAAATATCTTCTCAACATTCAAAAGTCATTTTATGATAAAACCGGCTTAGGATTTACGTAAATGATCCTTCAACAAATGTATCAAAACAAATAAAATTTGTTAAACCTAGTGAATAAATTAAGAACTAATATTATTTACACTCATTATTTATCACTCTAGTCAAGAAAGTCATTGTTTGTTAATTAAAACAAACTATTGATAAATTCTTGTACTTCTCGACGACATCCTCATCATGTGCATTTAAATGCAATGGATGTTCTCAACTAACCAACTCGGACCCATGAGAATCTGGGTACCAAATTTTTTTTTATCATGTTTAGGTAATTAACGAACGAAGAGTCTATTACGTGTTGATTTGATCATCTCGCTCTATTACCTTTAACGACTATTGGTTCCTATCACTATGTTTTACATTCTGCAAATGTTTTGCCTATGACGTTGTTGTGGTCATTTATTGTCTCGACATTTTGTTCTTCACTCTTGGAGTATTGGTATCATGGTGTGTCCGTTGCTAGTTCTAGTTGAAGGCTCCTAAGCACTATTATGCTTAGTCTTCATGAATTGTGATGATTGGTGTGATCGATTAAGCATTTCGGATGAAGCTCCCTTGATTTCTATTGCGTTGGAATGTCTCTTGGCTACTTCGACATGTTTTGGACAAACTTTTAAGATATCTTCCATTTCCCTCATGCCCACTCTTTAAGAAAAGCTGGACCTGAGATAAGTTTTCTTTTCAAAAACTTGCCAATATTACAATATATTTAAGAATGCTTTAATTGGTATGTGAATTTGATTTAACTTATAAGTTGTCATGCTTTGAGATCATTAATACTAATATATGCATATATGATGTTAGCATTATTAACCTTCTTGTTGCTTAGTCTATTATCATTTTTCTTAATCTTCTATGATCTATAGTAGAATTCTTTCCACTTAAGCTATATGATCTTACTAGTTGCATTAATAGATGTATTATAATTGAGACTTGTTAGTAAATTGATATTATGATGTTCTTTGTATATATATATATATATATATATATATATATATATATATATATATATATATATATATATATATATATATATATACATGTCTATCTTGTATCCATAAATAATATACTTTGTTTCTTTCTATCTCATTGCATTTAGATCATAAATATCTACCATCTCTCTTTCATATCTTTAGGTGTCATTAGAGATGATTATGTGTGACAATAGGCTTAATTGATTCTCTTGAGCATGATAAGTTTCCATTTCAAATCCTTCACTTGCAATTTCTTGTTATCATGATCAAAACATCTTGTTTAAAACTTCTCTCTCTTTGAATAAAAATCTTTTAAAATATCTATATTATTTTTCTTCAAACAATTTGCTTTTCTAAAATTTTTCGTAACCTTATTTTAATCAAAAACAAGATTGAAATTTTTTTTTACATGTTATGAAACAAAATTCAATTTGTTTTATTGTAATGCACACTTGAATTTACTTCAAAACATTGTTGAATAAAACTAAAAACGTTTTGCTTAAAACACATTTGATTTTCTCACATGTGTCATACACTTCTATTGGTAATGACATTCACAATTCAATCAAATCATTTCATGAGAATCATAGCTTGCCCATATGGATCTTGTTTGTAACAAGTCTTGAAGTCCATATAATCATATCCTCCTATTTGTTACTTGTTAACAATCATCAATATGTTTGCACTAGACTAAATGTTATCATCTTCAAATAGTTACACATTTAACTAATTTGCCTTATTGCCTCCTTAGTTGCATATCTTAATTGATGAATTAATAGATAGCATGATTATTCGAAATTAATTGCCTAATTTAATTATTTCTATATCACTCTCTACATTCATGAATAGTATGCCCTATATTGCCTCAAAGAGTTGAACTTACTTGAATCCAAATCCAAAAACACAACCTTTTTGAAAATTTTCTGCCAAAAACCCATTTATGGCATTCTGGGAATCACCAGATGGGCGGCCCCCTTAATTATATAAGGCGGCCCCCTTAATGATTAGGGGGACCGGCCATCTGATGATCGGGGATATTGTTTTCTTTATCACTTTTTGACCCATTTCAGCCTATACTTCCCAAAATTCACAAACATGTTTTGTCCCATACTATCCCTCAAAATTACCTTCCTAAACCACATTTCTCATACACTATAAATATCCTCTTCCCATCATTAATGCCATCACACCCAAACATGTCATCTCCCAACAACCAAAAACCAAAGATTTCAAGAACCGCAAGGATGTCCGTCAAACCCGTTTGGAGGAGGAAACTTGATTCTTGTCATAACTCAAGTGATGTTGTTCCAAGTCAACCAACTACTAAACCTCAAACCCACACTAATGAATAATCTCACAACCTATCATCCACTCATGCCCTCATTAATGCTTCTTCTTATGATGAGCATGCTCAATCCCAAAACAATAATCCCAACCTCTCAATCAATACCTCACATATTGCTCATTCAACAAAAACACCACTCACTCATGATGAAAACCTTCCACCCTTTTCATGTTTTCATGACTACCCAAGCTCAACCATGTCTCCACCACCAAGAGTACCACCACCACATCCTACAACCTCACATGCCATTCCTATGTTGCATGTTCAAACCTTCACCTAAGACAACTATCATGTTCCACCACCAACTCCTTCCTCCGAACACTTGAAGTTTATTGAGGAGCTAAATGAGGCTCATGAGCTTACTACTCTTTTAGCATTACATCTTGCTCAACGCAATTTGGATCCACCACAATCAAGCTCACCATCATCACCACACAACATCAACCAAATTGAGAAGCATGTTAACAATTGCCCTTGTTGCATCTTCCTTCAACAACAAACCATTGCTTTGAATGAGCACTTCACTTGGATTGAGTATCTTTTTATAAGATCTCAACAAACATCATCACTTGAACAACATCAAAACCCTCAATCAACAAACCCTACTTCTAACCCACCACCTACAAGTTCCACATCTCCAAACTCACCAACATCCATGCAACCAAAAGTTTATCTCCACTAAACCACCAAGAATTTTATATGCTTATGTCTCTCATTTTCAAATAAAACTCTTCAACCATTTTGGGATTCAAGAAAGTTTGGTGACACTCCTTGTTAGCACAATAGGATGCTATACTTAGTCTTAGTATTCTATATTTATGGCTTTTGTAATAATGATTATGGGTTGACATAATCATTTTCTATCAATGAATGACTTAATATGTGTTCCTAATTATCTTTTGCCATGCTTATTAATTGTTGGTATTATGATATATGTGTTTGCTTGTGCCATGCTAGTGCTTCTAATATTTTTCTTGCAAGAATTCCAATTCTCGAACCCTTGGTGCCCTCAAACGAGGGGGAGCATACATCAAGGGGGAGTTTCCTTTCTATTGGCTTAAACCTTTTTGATTTTACAAAAAGGGGGAGAAGTGAATATAAACTCACTAAATACTTGTCTAAAAATTAATTTTTAGATTTAATGAGTTTAGGTTTTGTAATCATCAGAAAGGGGGAGATTGTTGATATAAATAAATGACTAAAAACGTTATTCATATCTTTCGATATCTCTATGTTTTGATAATCACAAAACCTAAACTCATCAAACCAAAGATTATGACATAAACAAATATTTAGTAGTAAATACTCATCTTTACCAATTAATCACTTAAGGTATGAATAAACAAAGTGTCTAATGTATTATAAGATCAAAGGAACACATTTGTTAATCACTAGATACTTATAAAATGTCACAAAACATTTTATATCTTTTGTAAAACATTTTTGGCATTAAAAGAATATGTTTAATTCATTACAAATTTGTGAATTCAAATTTTCAACCAAAAATGGCAAATCTAATCCAGAAAAATTTCCCTCATAAAAGGACAAGAAAATCCAACGTTCAGGAGGGCGGCCCCCTTAATTTTACTAGGCGGCCCCTTAATCATTAAGGGGACCGCCCCCTAATTAAGGGGACCGGCACGCTCCAGAACAGTATTTTCTGGTCCTATAAATATTGGATCATTCCACATATTTTTCTCACCTTTTTGCACTATAAACTTTCTGATCTAAACATCCTTCTCCATCCTCTAAAAATCCTTTGATCTTATATACTTTGATCTTTGTTTCAAAGTGATTCAAGCCTCAACACTCAAGTGCAAAGAGAAGAATACTTCTATTAGAAGTATTACAACTTAGTGTCATCTTGCTATCTAAGTTGTTTGTTTGTTTCATCTTGTTGATCTTTCATATTTTGGTGAATAAGGTGTATGTACTAGTTAGCTAGATTTAGTTGTAGAATCTAGAGTTGTTATAAGTGTGAAGTGGAACTTGAAGTGAAGATGTAGTGTTGGATAGTAGTTAAGATAGGAGAGAGTAGCAATAGTGTCTAGTAGTGAAGTAATTGAAGCTTCCAAGTGGAGAAGACTAGAAGACATTAGTAGATTAAAGTTGTGAAGACACTAGTGGCTTGAAGGTGCAAAGACATTATTGGTTTGAAGTTGTGAAGACATTGGAGCTTTGAAGTTGTGAAGTTGCAAGACATTGAAGTCGTGAAGTATTTTGTGAAGGCGTGAAGATACTTGTGGTGTGAAGAAGCATAGAAGAAGTAGAAGCTGTGAAGATACTTGTGGTGTTTAGAAGCATAGAAGAAGTAAAAGGTATGAAGAAGTTGTGGTGTGATATTTGGTGTGAGATTGGTTCTAGCTACGATTAGAACTCGACATTTTGCTTTGTGTCGTTAATTGGTGTAAGCTTTTGATGTGTACGGTTTTCTCCGCCATAAGGGAGGTTATTGACTTAGTGAAGAAAACTCTCGAGTTCGGTGCTCGGGGAATGGAGTAGGGCAAGGAAGGTGTCCTTGTAGCCGAACCACTATAAATCCTTTGTCTCTCGGTTTGATCTTTCCATCTCTCATTCTCTACTTGTTTACTTACTTGCTTCTCATACATTATTATTATTGTGTGTTGTGCATATATTGATTTCACATAAATATCAAACTAGGTTCCATTTAAAACATTAATTATACATTAGTAAAATATAAGTATATACAATTATTAAAACACATATACATATATAAATACTTACTTATAATTAAGTGAGATATATGAAATTATAATTTCTATTCAACACTTTAAATAAGTAGTATCTATGTGATATAGGTGAATAAATGTGTATCTATACTTTAGCTTCAAAGGTTTTTACGATTACCATTAATTCTTTGAAAACGAACTTTTATTAAACAAAAAGACGCAAAACTATTCAGCCCCCCTTTCTAGTTTTCCACAGTTCGCCTTTAGATTTGATAGGAAAAGCATTTACTATTAGTGCTTATGAGTGTACCGGTAGCATTTAGATTCTAGAACTTGCGTTAGTAATGCATCCCGAGACCGCTAGTGAGACAACATTCGTGTAGTAGGATTTACTACATGATAAGAGGCATTAGGATCACCCTTGTGTTAAACCCGTGTCATAATTACTTGACCATTTAAGTCATATTACTTGGCTAGTTAAGTCAACTAATTTTTCCCACACCTTAGCGTTGTACTCATTTTTAGTACCCGAAACCCCTAGTACACCCCTCCGAGCCTATCTTTTCGTTTCTAACTTTAAGCACCTTACTTAAAGGAAGAATTTGTTACACCCCACTTAAATGTACACCCAAATCGCCTTAGCCTTCCGTGTATGCACTCATCTTTAGTGCATTATTGTTATTTCTTAAACCCTAAGTTAATTATCTAATTGATAACATAGTTGCTAAGTCGAGTCATATCCTTGTACATATTGTTTTGGGACGATTGGGACTCATGGGTAAAGTACTTATTTTATGGAGTAATGGGGAAGAACATCATATATTACCCCCATATATGCGTTAATCTTAAAAGTACTCCAAGTGCTTTGATTTTCTTAATTCGAGTCATTAGATTAGTTTATTGTAAAGTATGTAAAAATTCAAGTGTAAGGGGAATTTTCATTCTCTATGATGTATTATTGTGGATGGTAGGGTAAGAGTTATTAAAAAAAATTGAAAAAACAAAAAAAATATATAAAAAAATAAAAAAAATATATATAGAAAAAGAAAAAAAAGAGAAAAACATACGGACTACCATCCCGTTTCATTCTATGTTTATTTTATGTTTTTATTATTTTTCATTTTTTCAGCTTAAGTCGAGTCTAGTCTTGGCTTAGCAACGCCATATTGTACATGTAATTAACTAAGATTGTTAACTCGCCACCAGTAAAGACTGCCTATATCCAACAAAACCGTGTATTCCATATCCCTACACCTAACGTTACAACCCTTTAAAAGACCTCTTTGATAGTTTATCCTAGGTGCTTACGCCATGTGGTGGAGGTTTGATCCTTTCCCAAGCCTATGGTAATCTATTTTGCTATGACAGGTAGTGAGAGATATTTTCCATTTCCATAATGTGATATTACTTTATTACACCCGAGAGATGTGAGTATCTAAACACTATTTGTGAGGTGCTAGTATATGACCTCCGTGCTTGTCTTTGGTCATTTGTGGAACAATTATTTGTTGTAATTACTTTTATATTAGTGTTAAATGACCCCTAACTTGTATTTTGATTAGAATAAAAGCGCATTTGCTTGAGGACAAGCAAATCTCAAGTGTAAGGGTATATGATGAAGCGAAAAATGAACCACTTTTAGGGGGTCATTTAAGCCCGGAATTGAATTTATTTGATCAAATATTACTCTAAATCGTTCCTTTTGTGATTTTAGGTACTTTGGGAGTGAAATCTGGAAAAAGAAGTAATTCGGACGTTTTTGGAGCATAAAAGTGAAGAAAACGCCAAAGACTTAATTTTCCATGCTGAGAACAGTACCTGACGGCGTCAAGAGGAAAATCATGACGGCGTCATGAGTAAAAGTGGTGACGACCCAGTGCAAACCTGACGGCGTCACAAGAAGGGTGTCAAGAGTTAATTTTGTGACGGCCTGCATAAGGAGAATACATGACGGCGTCAGACACAGATCTAGGCAGTTCGAGGAACTATTTGGCGGCGAGATGACGGCGTCAGACTTTTGTTCTTGACGCCGTCACCTTCAAAACTCTATATATAGTTTTCTATTTTTCATCCATTAGAAAGGAACTTGTGTGGAAAAACCCTAGGGCCGAACTTTGTAAACCCTAGCTCGTATTTTACAGTATTTTCAAGGGTTTTCACCCCTTGAATCCTTTCATGTGCTATTAAGATAAGTCTTCTCTTTAATTCAATCAATATGTCTATGTGTTGGTTGACTATATCTTGTGCTTGTCTTGATTTCAACATGCTAGGCTAGATTTATCTTGTGTTTGCTTAGATCTAATGAAACCTAGATGCTAATTATGTGTTGATTACTTGTTTATGGTTGTATTGGATGAATGATTTCAATGTTAGGCTTAAGAAAACTGGCAGATCTCCAATGTGTAACATGCTTGAACGTCTTAGGAAACATGAACCGATGTGTACTAGGTTTTATTGGTTGTATTTAATGCATGAGTAAATTCTAATGATCCCATGTTAGGAGCTTCTTAGCCGGCTCGACATAGGAGTGAAGTAGGCACTCATAGGATTGGGGAAGTAAGTACGCCACCCCATGAATGGTATTAAGGAATACAATCCGTCATCCACGCAACTATAACAAGTAATTAAAGTGTAAAAGATATCTAGGGAGTAGTGAAATCTAAGTAAACACATTTCTTCCACATATTGCTCACAACTTTAGTTTAATACAGTTTAATTTCATTTTTAATATTTTATTTTGATTGCATCTTTAGTATTGGGTTAGTTGAATAGCAACTAATTCCGCCCAAATCCTTCAAACCCGAGATTTTTACTTGCTTTCATAAAATATAAAAAAATACAAAAAGAATCATCCCTCATCTCTAGACCTTGTCTTTAGGTTTTCTAATCCTAGCGACACTATTCCTAGCAGAACGATCAATCCCCCGGTACTTGTCATTATACTATACTACATCGATCAGGTACACTGCCTGGTGGGGGTTGTAAGCTTCTCGAGATCCCTCGAGAGGAAAAGCCTGGTGCAATCCCTATGCATCATCCACCCTACCCATGTGAACCGCCTATAGGGGGGAGTCACCCCTTGTGTGGCTTGATCTCATGCCTTAAGCCCTAGGATGAATCCATGTGTTCAAGCTTCTTTGATAAGCTTAGAAAAGTATTGAAATGTAACCTCCTTAAGGCATCTTCCTATGCACCTTCCTAACCTCCTCAAGACCCTATATAAGCCCCCTCCTCTCCCTATTTTGACGCCACATACACACCACACAAACACATTCTTATTGCTAGTTCACTTCAAGTATTTCAACTAGTTTCAAGCTCCAAGTGAACTCCATCTCAAACAATTGCAAGTTTATGTGATCTACTTGAATTGAAATACATTCAAGTCATTAAATACCTCATCACAAATCCTTCAAGAATACAAGGGTGTAGAAGGATTGTCATAGTGAAGAGAAGCTTGCTCAATCAAAGTCCTATCCTTACTTGTTACCTTCCTTTCTTTAGAAAGCCTAAAGTTGTAAGAAACCCTAATACACTTTCTTGCTCAATATCATTCTCATGCTTATTATACTTCATTTATGCTATATATGGTCTTTATATTGTGTTCATGATGTACAAAAACCTTTAAAACAAGTTAAAGGAACCCTATAGCTAAATGGACATAAACAAGAAAACTAGTGACATATATTGTGAAATTTGACCAAAATAGTATAACCATGATATTGGACACTTACCTACTGTTTAAGAGGACTTTACAAGGAAAACATAACAATTTGAACCACCTAAAACGAGTATACGAGTCAAAAGATACGGCCAAAAGAAGTTAGCAAAACCAAAACGCCAAATCTGCCAAAATAGCATTCTGATCAAAATTTCGATTTTTTTCAAGGCCTTCTGGTCCGTTTCATCAAAAAGTTAAAACACGAAAGTTATCCGGAACGACGTTTTTGTTCAGGTACAAAGAAGCTCGAACCATGAAAACGCATAACGAGTGATATTTTTCTTCAAATTCTTAACAGCCCCTTTTTAATACCAAATGACCATGTATTTATTATGGCTAAGTAAAACCAAGAGGTCTAATGACCTTGAAGCCGAGACCACAGCCATGGTTAAGGCCAAAGATGAGTCTCAAGACCATGGTAGTCATGACCAAAGCCACGGCAAAGCTACGGCTAAAGACCTTATGGCTTTCTAAGTCGAAAACATAAACTAAAGTGTTAGTTGTAACATATTCATCCAATTTAGATCTACTCCATCAAAATGACCATGAGACTTTGCAAGTAATATTTATTCTAAGTTTATTCAACTATTCGGACATGTAACCTTTAGAGATCAAAAACTTATATTTTCTATCAAATACTACAACACTAGGGAGCTTCATGTGAGGGGTTCCATTTAGGTAAACGGATCGATGAGTTGCTGGATTTACGATTTAAAGTGTCCTAGCTCCTTGGACGTTTACTACATGACCTCTGAATTATGATGGCCCGAACGGTAGTAAGAGATATACAAACTATACATGTTTCATAAACCATTTTTATTCAAAGACTTACACTATATACTAAGTATTACATGATGAACAATATGCAAGACATATATAGGCAATTCTTCATATTCTTTGACATTACTCCAAATCTAAGTCGCAACATTCTATTATAGGTTGCTCATAGAGACCTTCGCGATTCAACTACCATTTACACTACTTACTACATAACTTACGGTGAGTCATAGCCCCTCTTTTCATATTTTCAACTCTTTGGGGGAGAATACATGCTCATTTTTATATGAATGCAATACTTGTTTTACTTGAACATGCTACTTGTTTACTTAAACACCAATTGCCTTACTCAATGTTTGTGGTTTACGCAAATGCTTTATGTGTTTACATGTTACATACTTCATTATCTTCCCATTGACACTAGTGTTCAAAAACATAATATTGTATTTTCCCACTTGGCTGTGATGTCGAACATAGTATTATGGCTTCTGCTTCATTGTCATCATTGTTTATATAACCTCATTGTCAAAAATTGTTTATATAGCAGTATTGCTACACTTATCTTTGAATCTAGATACAAGTATTACTTTTGTTCACATAAACCATATCATATTTGGCAGTGGGTCGTAAACACACAGGTTGCAAGTCTTGTATAGGCGGGACTTGGAACTGAGTGGATTTACAATGCCTTTGCTCGGAAATCTTCATTCAAATGTTTTACATTACATTCCTTTTCACTGAACTCTATGAACACACCAACCTTGTGTGGACACTTTAGCATGTATTTCAGGTCCATAATGAGCGAGGCTGGCACGGAGGAGCACGGATATTCAAGAGGGCTATAAAACACATTTACTGCAAACTGTAAACATGGAACCATCTAGGACCTCATTTTGTAATCTCTGATATTTATATAATTTGAATGATAAATCTTTTAAAACGACTCAATTAGAGTTTGTTTTCTATTATTATGACTGTTGTGCCGTCAAGTAACACCCGGTTTGAATTCCGCTGCATCATTGAATTGGGGGTGTTACAGATTGGTACCAGAGCTATGGTTATAGAGAAACGGGTCTAATTAAGACCTAAACTATAACCACACTTACAAGCAAAAACATTTTATAGCCTTCCGCTCTCCGTGCCTTCCATCCTCCAGAAGATTATGGACATTTTAGACATCTTATACAACGCAAACATTTTAGCATATTGATATATGTACCCTTAGCATAATTGAGCATTTCCCAGTGAGTTTTAGAATTGTTTTAACATAGTAATTCTTCTCATAGAAATCATGTGCGTACCCACTTCTCCTGATTATGTTCCCACTCTACCTAATAACTTCCAAGTCTTACCACCCTCACCCGAGTTCGGATTTGACTTCGTAATTGCCTTCGCTTCTGATGACGAAGAAGAACCTTTCGAAGATTTAACCAACGAAGAAGAGGAGGAACCAATGCCAACTAATTTTGCGTCGAATACTTCTAATAATTTTGAACAAAATTGGGTTGAGTCAGACTTCGAGGAGGATGATGAATACGAATATGTACTAGCACCATTATCACCACCACTATCACTTCCCTTTTATATCCCTACATATGATGAGTTGGATCACTCATTATGGATCGTATCACGACCACCATTGATCCAACAAGAAAGTCAGCATGGACACTATAGCCTCTCAAACTTCATCGACTCATATCTCCAAGACACACTAAACCAAGAAGTTGCCAATTAAATCAGAGCTGCCAGGACCTTTTAACCCGCAATAGACTAGTGTGATGATACTAGTTATCTTTTGTACTACTAAACTGATTAAACTCAGTTAGTAAATGTTATGAAATCCATGTAATAACTAGCGATAGTAAAAACGTTGTAATTACTAAACTGAAAGTATCAGTTAGTAAATTTTGAAGAAGCTTGTAATAGGTTTCAATTTTGTAAATCAACCAACGTTGTATGAATAAAACTCTTGTTTTATACTATCATGTGTTATGCATTTAAACCTCCAATGTAATTATTCTATCATTTCCCATAAAAAAATCATGCTTATTTCACAACTCTCTACTCACGACGTATCTTTTATATAATTGAATCATGGCGCCAACGAAGAAAACACAACACCATTATCAAAAACCCTCTTATCGTATCTCCCATGTCTTCTTTACCCAACTTCATCTCAAACCACTAAAACTCATCAAACCAAAATGAAGAACACAAGCCTCGTTCATCTTTTCACCATCATTATCTTCACAACCACAAGCTCATTAACATATCTTGATGCACTTTTAAAGCTCAAATCATCCTTAGTTACACCACAAGCACCCTCATCAGCTTTACAAGATTGAATATTCATTTTGTACTTTTGGAACTCCAGTATCATCTCGTAATACACTACCTTGTAACTCACCGGCTAAGTATGAATGTTATGTCGGGAATTCTTAAGTAGGATGATTTATAATGTCCTTATTTGAATGGATTGGGATGCCTTTTCATTTAAAATAAAGAAATTGTAAATCACCGAACCATAAGTTTATATTCCTTTATTTACATTGTTTGGGATGCCTCTCTATGTAAATAAATAATTATAAACAAGTGGGCTTATTTGTATCCGAAATAACATAAGTATGAAGTCAATAAACACTAGGTGCAACAACAGATTACCTAATAGGCTATGATTGCAACAACTATCCCGATTTCCATTAGTACGAGATTTACATTTTGGTTTTCATAATGATAGTGCAATAACAAACAGAACTCATTATGAGGCCATGAAGCCTTATGCATGGGCAGTCGTACAGAACTCATTACGAGGCCATGTAGCCATATGCATAGGCAGTTGTACAAAACTCATTACGAGGCCATGTAGCCATATGCATGGGCAGCCGTATAGAACTCATTGCGGGGCCATGTAGCCATATGCATGGGCAGTCGTACAAAACTCATTACGAGGCCATGTAGCCATATGCATGGGCAGCCGTACATAACTCATTACGGGCCATGTAGCCATATGCATGGGCAGTTCTACAAAACTCATTACGAGGCCATGTAGCCATATGCATGGGCAGCCGTATAGAACTCATTGCGGGGCCATGTAGCCATATGCATGGGCAGTCGTACAAAACTCATTACGAGGCCATGTAGCCATATGCATGGGCAGCCATACAGAACTCATTATGGGGCCATGTAGCCATATGCATGGGCAGTCGTACAAAACTCATTATGAGGCCATGTAGCCATATGCATGGGCAGCCGTATAGAACTCATTGCGGGGCCATATAGCCATATGCATGGGCAGCCGTACAAAACTCATTACGGGGCCATGTAGCCATATGCATGGGCAGCCGTACAAATCAAACAGGACTTGGTCCAACCACATGTTCAACACTTTGGGGGTATAACAAAGTAACCCACGATTCGAAGAACTAGATCCAATTACGATTCCTATTGAAATGCAACTGCTATACCAATTTCTATTCGACTACCATATGAATTGCTAGTGATATTCAACTACTATTCCAATTTCCATTGTTGTTCGACTACTATATCAATTTCTATTGATATTCGACGACTATATCAATTTCCATTATTCGATTCCTATGTCAATTACTATTGTTGTTCAACTATATCAATTGCTATTGATACTTGACAACTATATCAATTTCCTTTGATATTCGACTATTATATGAATCTCTATTGATATTCAACTATGTTATCAATTTCTATTGACACACCGTATACTGAGACAAATCAAACTACATCACTGGTAATTCCAGACTCTAGTCCTCATAAGTAACCACACCTCCTCATCGACACCACTCCAACATATAACACACACAGAACTTCGGACGAAGTTCCCTTAAGGGGTAGAGACTGTAACAATTCGCATTTTAGGTTACCATCCAATCCCGAATTTTTACTATTCACTTTCACTATTCATTTTCCGAAATTTAATTTTTATTTCATATTCTCATGTGATAAATCATTTCCATGATAAAATAAAAGTTATCAGATCATTTTCGCAAAAGTTATAACAAACTATTGGTTTGGCTTAAACGTCGTTTAAAAATCCTACGCACAACGAAAACCAACCGCGTCAATTTTCCCCGCATCAGATAAATGTTTAGTACACTCATGATTAATTAGAAAATTTTTGATGATTAAGAAAAATGTTACCAAATAGACCCTGGGCCGTGAGAAACAGAAATTTACATTTTAAGTACTTTTACTTGTCCGTAACCTTAGCCTATACCTGCACCGCATTTTCTGAGACGATTAGAAACTTTCATAAATTGGAAAAGTCAACATATTTTCCCTCTTCCTTTGACCAAAAATCATTCTTTGATTTTATAAATCATTCTTTGATTTTTAGGCTTACGGTTTTATGTCTAAAAGACATTAAATACCAACCGATCCTAGACTGAGCCCAGTCTAGACATTATAAGTCATTTTAATTCATTATTATCCTATTAGAAAAGATACATTTTTCTTTTCTCAATTTTACGCAACTTTCGTACGTTTTACGTATTACGCGTTTTAGACCCGTGTTTCCAGTTTTAGCAGGGTTTGAGCAACCCAATGGAACCTACCACTCATTTTATATTTTATTATGGAGTATATTGACAAGTTTAGTCATTCTTTCAAGTTTTACATTTTCACGATACCCGATTTTACGTTTTATGGCTTAACAATTTACGGTTAGCAATTTACGGAGTCAAAACTAACTCCATAAGTAGGATAATACCACAAAATGACCAAGTCATCCACCCTACCCATGTGAACTGCCTATAGGGGGGGAGTCACCCCTTGTGTGGCTTGATCTCATGCCTTAAGCCCTAGGATGAATCCATGTGTTCAAGCTTCTTTGATAAGCTTTGAAAAGTCTTGAAATGTAACCTCCTTAAGGCATCTTCCTATGCACCTTCCTAACCTCCTCAAGACCCTATATAAATCCCCCTCCTCTCCCCATTTAGACGCCACATATAAACACCACACAAACACATTCTTATTGCTAGTTCACTTCAAGTATTTCAACTAGTTTCAAGCTCCAAGTGAACACCATCTCAAACAATTGCAAGTTTATGTGATCTACATGAATTGAAATACATTCAAGTCACTAAACACCTCATCACAAATCCTTCAAGAATACAAGGGTGTAGAAGGATTGTCATAGTGAAGAGAAGCTTGCTCAATCAAAGTCCTATCCTTACTTGTTACCTTCCTTTCTTTAGAAAACATAAAGTTGTAAGAAACCCTAATACACTTTCTTGCTCAATATCATTCTCATGCTTATTATACTTCATTTATGCTATATATGGTCTTTATATTGTGTTCATGACGTATAAAAACCTTTAAAACAAGTTAAAGGAACCATATGTTGGCTAAATGGACATAAACAAGAAAACTAGTGACATATATTGTGAAATTCGACCAAAATAGTATAACCATGATATTGGATACTTACCTACTGTTTAAGAGTACTTTACAAGGAAAACATAGCAATTTGAATCACCTAAAACGAGTATACGAGTCAAAAGATACGGCCAAAAGAAGTTAGCAAAACGAAAACGCCAAATCTGCCAAAATAGCATTCTCATCAAAATTTGGATTTTTTCGAGGCCTTCTGGTCCATTTCATCAAAAAGTTAAAACACGAAAGTTGTCCCAAACGACGTTTTCGTTCAGGATATAAGAAGCTCAAACCCTAAAAACGCATAACGAGTGATATTTTTCTTCAAATTCTTAACAGCCACTTTTTAATACCAAATGACCATGTATTTATTATGGCTAAGTAAAACCAAGAGGTCTAATGACCTTGAAGCCGAGACCACAGCCATGGTTAAGGCCAAAGATGAGTCTCAAGACCATGGTAGCCATGACCAAAGCCACGGCAAAGCTACGGCTAAAGATCTTATGGCTTTCTAAGTCGAAAACATAAACTAAAGTGTTAGTTGTAACATATTCATCCAATTTGGATCTACTCATCAAAATGACCATGAGACTTTGCAAGTAATATCCATTCTAGGCTTAAGAAACTCATTGATAATAACAATCTTCATTTAAAGTAAACTTTCCTAAGTTTATTCAACTATTCGAACATGTAACCTTTAGAGATTAAAAACTTATATTTTCTATCAAATACTACAACACTAGGGAGCTTCATGTGAAGGGTTCCATTTGGGTAAACGGATTGACAAGTTGCTGGATTTATGATTTAAAGTGTCCTAGCTCCACGGACGTTTACTACATGACCTTTGAATTATGATGGCCCGAACGGTAGTAAGAGATATACAAACTATACATGTTTCATAAACCATTTTTATTCAAAGACTTACACTATATACTAAGTATTACATCATGAACAATATGCAAGACATATATAGGCAATTCTTCATATTCTTTGACATTACTCCAAACCTAAGTCGCAACATTCTATTATAGGTTGCTCATAGAGACCTTCGCGATTCAACTACCATTTACACTACTTACTACATAACTTACGGTGAGTCATAGCCCCTCTTTTCATATTTTCAACTCTTTGGGGGAGAATACATGCTCATTTTTATATGAATGCAATACTTGTTTTACTTGAACATGCTACTTGTTTACTTAAACACCAATTGCCTTACTCAATGTTTGTGGTTTACGCAAATGCTTTATGTGTTTACATGTTACATACTTCATTATCTTCCCATTGACACTAGTGTTCAAAAACGTAATATTGTGTTTTCCCACTTGGCTGTGATGTCGAACGTAGTATTATGGCTTCCGCTTCATTGTCATCATTGTTTATATAACCTCATTGTCAAAAATTGTTTATATAGCGGTATTGCTACACTTATCTTTGAATCTAGATACAAGTATTACTTTTGTTCACATAAACCATATCATATTTGGCAGTGGATCGTAAACACACAGGTTGTAAGTCTTATATGGGCGGGACTTGGAACTGAGTGGATTTACGATGCCTTTCTTGGGAAATCTTCATTCAAATGTTTTACATTACATTCCTTTTCACTAAACTCTATGAACTCACCAACCTTGTGTTGACACTTTAGCATGTATTTCAGGTCCATAATGAACGAGGCTGGTACAGAGGAGCACGGATATTCAAGAGGGCTATAAATTTTATTATCATTCGAAAACTTATTTAATGTAAACTGTAAACATGGAACCATCTGGGACCTCATTTTGTAATCTTTGATATTTATATAATTTGAATGATAAATCTTTTAAAACGACTCAATTAGAGTTCATTTTCTATTATTATGATTGTTGTGCCGTCGAGTAACACCCGGTTTGAATTCCGCTGCATCATTGAATGGGGGGTCTTACAGTTGACAAAACTTTGGGAACAACAAGTTATGGTATGGGTTGGGTTTAACCCATAGCCGATCGGTTCACACCCCAAAGAGGATTCCATAACCTTCATGTCCACTTTTCAACTATAGTCCTTCTTTTAACGGTCGTTAGTCAATTTTCGTTAATCACTAACGGTCGTTATTTATTTTGTGTAATTAATAATTAAATATAATATTTTATACTAAATTATTAAACTTTAATTCTCTTACGTAAAGTGTGCAATCCCGTGGTGTCGAGTTCGATCCTAACATACACTTATTAATTTATTGTCCATAAAACCAACACAAATGCTGCCGCTACCATCGGAAATTTAGGAAGTAAAAGAGGCTTCAAAATCTCCTCCATTGGGTTGGAATAAAAATGATCAAAGAGTTAAAATTGTTGAAACTGACTCTTGGTGAGGTTATTAGTATTGGCAGTTTGTGGGGATCAATGACACAATAATTGAAATGACAAAATAAATAAACAATTTAAAGACAAAAAATAAAGAATAAAAAAATACATGAAAAAACACAAAAAATATTAAACGAATACATGAAAGGAAAAAAATGAAAAGACAAATCTACACTACAACAAACTTGTATTTTCTTTGCACTTTATGAATTGTGAAATATTTTAAAGATATTCGCACTTAAAAATGTGAATAATTGTTTCATAATACTCACACTTAAAAATTATGAAACGGTTTAGTTAGACCTTACCTTTCATTTCACTCCGATACAACAAGCTAAAGTGGCTTCTTTATTAGTGATATAGGGTTATCGAAATATTGTCATCTTAACTCTCAATGTATGAGGAAAGGTGACATTTTCAATAACATTCATTTGTTTTCTTTTTCTTGGATTAAATTTAGAAGGGGCTAGTTTATAGTACTTAGACTCATTGGTTAAATTCACTTGTGTACTTCTAATTTTTTGCTAGTGTTTTTTGTTTCATATATGTCATGCTTTGTTGTTAAAAATAATGATAATAATAATAATAATAGAAAATCCAAAGTGACCCCTACGCTTCATCCCTGGTGCTCTTTATTTTTTGTTCCTTGAGCAGATCCTTCGATCCTACACTTAAAAGTGCGAACAATTATTTTAAACTCAAAATCATCTTATTTAAAAGTGAGAAAATTATTTCAAAGTCAAAATCATCGTATTTTTATACTTAAAAGCGTGAAGAATGGTTTTAAAACCCTCACTATTGAAAGTGTGTAAATATTTTCTATACCCAATTGGTTTACCCGCATACTAGTGTGAACCTTTTTATTTTTCTCACTTTAAATTGTGTAAACATACTTAATAAGTGCGAGTATGACTATTTTGTAATAGTTCTACCCTCGTGTGTCAAGCACGTGACTGAAGATAACGATCTAATACTAACGTCGTTAGGAAATTGGACCAGTGGCGAGCAATTTTGGCAACGTTTCAGGTTGAGTCAAAAAGTGAAACATTTATTCCAGGTTTGGTTAGTTTGACTATGTTGACGGTTAATTAAGAGGGTACTTTCATGCTAACAAAATAGAGTAACGACTAAACCCTTCAACCACTTCCCTCATTATCGAAACAATTTCTAACAACCACCGCCAAACAGTAACCCTTTAAGCAATTCCTTCTAATTTAAACAAAATCCCCAAATTTATTTTTATAAAAATTAAAAACCCAAACCCTCTAATTTGAAGAAATCAGAGATTGGTTGAGTTGAAGATGATTAAACGCGTGTGTGATGTTGGAAATCGTTATTAGGTGAGGACGACTTTTGTTTATTACATTCGGATGACTTTTTTTTTTTTCTCTGTTATAGTAGTGTGATCATATGGGATTTAGGGGGTATTTGGGTAAAAGCTTATTTAAACAGCTTAATAGGTTATTGTATTTTAATAAAGCTAAAAAGCTTATTGAATTTTTGCTTATTTTAAAGGGCTTATGTGTTTTTAAGGGTATGATTAAGCTAATAATCTGATTCCATTAGTTTGGGGTATTTCGAGAATGAATAAGTTTTATTAACTCTTACCTTACCTAAACGTCCCCTATTATGTTGTGGGCATGATTGATGGCAAATATTGTATGTTGTTTTGCTTGTAGTGAGTTGTTGGCCTAGGCTGGGAGTATTCATAGTCTTAGATAGGAATTTTTATATATAAGTTTCGAAGCTATGTGTAGGAGTATGACTTGTTTATAGGACTATATAAATGTTCATGGAACCTAGAAGTATATGTTTAGAAACTTTAACACACTTTTTAAAATACATCAAGCCGAGTTTTTTTTACGAGTTAGCACCGAGCTGACAAACTTGTGACCAAATTGAATCTTTTGGTCGATTCTGCTCAACTCGCCCTGGCACTGGCTTTGTAGCTAGTAATCGTGGATCACTTTGTGATACGAGTTTTACTACCCTATGTAGGCTTATTTTTATAGGTTGATACGTTATTGGGTATAAAAAAGGTTAAAAAGCCTATTGAAGGTGTTTGGTTAAGCTTATGTCAAAGTGCTTTATACATTGGAATGCATTTCTTTTTTCCCTAATTATCATGTATAAAGCAGCATGCGTTTGTGAGAGGCCGAGCTACAAGGAGTACTTGATCAAGTGGCGTGGTTTGCCCGATAGTGAAGCAAGTTGGGAGGCCGAAGACTTGTTGTGGCAATTCGCGGACAAGATCAAGAGATATCATGAGGAAGGTACGACGAGAACATCGCGAGCTTAGGTGGGGGAGGATGTCACGACCCGCCTACTCGATACGATTATTTTCAAGGTTGTTCGGGATTCCGGATTGTTCTACACTTCTCTTGGAAGATCATGGATAATCTTGGAAGCCTTTGGAAGATGTTGGAAGGTATATGAATCTCTAGAACCTCTTGGAAGTGCTAGAACCTCTTAGAAATCCTAGAAGTTTCCTACCATGAAAGTATGTAGAACCTTGTACATAGTAGTATAAATAGGGGTAGTCTCATTTGAAGAGATCATCCAACAAAGTTCATTTGTAATCTCTCTTGTAAAGTTTTCTAAGTAATATAAAGCATTTTCCTTATTTCACTTGTTCCCTTTCTTCGAAGCTTTCTTTAGTTGCATACATCGTTGAGTATTCGAGCAAGGCTGAGCTTAGTCGAGACTAAGTGCCGCACGGAAGACCTTGTAGAGACAAGTCCGTGATATCGGGTTGAAGCTTATATTATAAACCGAAAGTTAAAGTTTATATTTTTATATAGTTGTTTGGCAAATTAAATGGAGCTGAAGTTTATTAATTTAAAATTGAATAAAAATTTATCAAACTAAATTAAAAGATATTTTCAGTTTTTTCGTGTTAATTTATTATATTTTGAAGGGTATTTAAGTAATTTAAGTAGCTATAAGCCGCTATAAGCCTTTTTCTATAGATTTGGGCTTATGAAATCTTATGACTTATAGAAGCTTTCATAAGCCCATTTACAAACAAAGCTTATTTTATAAACTGGATTATTTAAAATCTCAAACCCCTATAAACTCTCAAAAGCCTATTGCTAAACAAAAACATAAACACAACTATATGGGATTTTTTTTATACATGAAATTTAACAAACAATGTCCAAAATTAAATCAATTTTCAATTTTTATTAATCAATCACACTGCCTAATTTCGTCATGTGTCAAAATCGAACAACCTGATTGGTCTAATTTTTTTTAATAAGTTAGTTTTGCCAAAAGCATTCTAAAATAATGTAATTCTTTTATTATAGAGTAAATTGCATTTTTGGACCTTGTGGTTTGGCCTAATTGCAGGGTTGGTCCCGAGCGTTTGGAAAGTTATATTCTATAAAGACTTGTTGACAAAAATTCAAAACACACTGGTTTCTTCATAAATAAGTTTTCATTTACCTTGTATCCAGTTAAACATGGATCACTTGTAGGTCTTGTTGCAACTCTTTTTGTCATCTTATTAGTGATCAAAGTTCCGTGATAAATGTCATATAAAAAGACTTCTCAAATTGATTGAATTATAAAGTAAATGAGTACATATTTATAAAGAAACACGTGTGTTTTGAATTTTTGCGAAAAGGTATTTATACACTATATTTTCTTGTAGAATTTAGTAACTTATTTTTTTTACCGAGTGATAACACTATGGCACAACACGTGACTTGAAATACTCGTTTTCTATATTTAGTAATGGAGTTAGTATACTTGATCAACTTTTTGAGCAACTACGTTAATTTTTGCAACAAATTAATTAATGTATCAACAAAACAAACATATGAAGGTGCCACGCTGGCAATCCCCATCACACACACAACCTTTCCAAATACCGTCCAATCCTACCATTCATCAAACACCATCACTAATTCGCCATTCATTAATTGTATCATTTGATTACCAAAAACCGTTGGTACGTTCTCATTCTTATTAAATGTTTAGGGTCTAATTGGTTGTGAATTATTTACTTATATTATTTGTATTACATGAATCGGGATGGTGATTAGAAGTATGGACTAATTGGGGTTTGCCAATTTTATTATTTGGAGGTTACTCAGGTCAAAATTTTAACTCTGGGGGATTTGTTTAAGCTTATTTTTGGGCTTATGATCTTATTTGGTTCGGCTTATATCTCATAAGTTCTTCTTTATCCGGCTTTTTTCTAGCTTATGAGCTTATTGTCCATCTTTAAGTCATAATAAGCTCACAAGTCTGAAGATAAGCTGGAAAACATGGGCGTATGAGATTTAAGCAAAGTCAATTAAGCTCATAAGCCTAAAAATCAGCTTAAACAAACATCCCCCTATAATTGGTTGTGATAGTTTAGCTTATGTGCTTATAATAGGATTTTTTTCCACCGTCCAATCCTCCCACCATTCACCAAAACCATCATTCTCCTTTTTTTTTTTTTTTTTATTAATTCTTTTTTATTTTAACAACAACTATCATTTAGCAGCGGACTTGAATATGGGATTTATGGGATGTTTGGTTAAGCTTAGGTAAATAACTTATATAGGCTGGGCAAGCTTATGCCAAAGTGCTTATTAGTTATTTGGGGAACATGGTTTTTTTTGATAATGAATAACTAGATAAGTTAAGCATGTGGTTATCCTGATCCATTATATCCTCTAAGTATCCTTTGGGCATGAATGAAGCCAATATATATATATAATGTATGTATCCTTGTTATCGAATCATAATTATTTAGAGCAATTTTATTTTGTGTGAGAGATAGCTGCCACGGGAATCATTGGGATTTAGGGGGTGTTTCGGTGAGCTTATTTAAAGAGCTTAATAGTTTATTGAGTTTTTGCTTATTTTAAAGGGATTATGTGTTTTTGAGGGGAGGATTAAGCTAATAAGTTGATTCCATTAGTTTGGGGTATTTTGAGAATTCATAAGTTTTATTAACTCTTACCTTACCTAAACGTCCCCATAGTATATTGTGGGCATGATTGACGGCAAATATTGTTCTAATAGTCTTAGATAGGAATTTTTATATATAAGTTTTGAAGCTATGTGTAAGACTATGAAAATGTTTTTAAGACTATATAAATGTTCATGGACCCTAGAAGTATATGTTTAGAAACTTTAACACACTTGCTAAAATACATCAAGCCGAGTTTTTTAACGAGTTAGCACCGAGCTGACCAACTTGTCACCAAATTGAATCTTTGCTCAACTCGCCTTGGTCACTGGCCTTGTAGCTAGTAATCGTGGATCACTTTGTGATCCGAGTTTTACTACTCTGTGTAGGCTTATTTTAAGATGTTAATAAGTTATTGGGTATAAAAAAAAAGTTAAAAAGCTTATTGAAGGTGTTTGGGTAATGTCAAAGTGTGTTATACATTGGAATGTATTTCTTTTTTCCCTAATTATCATGTGTAAAGCAGCGTGGATTTGTGAGAGGGATACCAGTCATGAGAATATGGGATTTAGGGGGTGTGTTGGGTAAGCTTGTATAAGGAATTTACGGTAAGCTTATGCCAAACTGCTTATTATTTATTTGGGGGAATAAGGGGTTTTTCGATAATGAATAACATGATAAGTTAAGCATATGGTTATCCATATACAGTAGTCTTAGTATCTTTTAGGCATGATTGAAGCTAATATAATGTGTGTTGCCTTATTCTGCATCAAGATAAGAACCACATATCTGAAGACTTATATCCTATCTTAAGTTCCGCACTTCATTTGTAATCAGGCTCATGTATCTTGTTTGAGTGTTAAAGTTTTGAGGAGTCATTCATTTTAAGTTTCTTTAATAACACAAAGTTTACTACGTTTCAGGATTTTAGATGTTCTAGCAAGTGCAAAATGAGTTGAAGGATCATGTAAAGTTCCCTGACCAAAAGTTTCTTCTATGATGGCATCTATTGACATAAGATGTGGAAAACTACTCACTCGCTGAATCGCTGATCAAGATGACGTTGGAAGTGGTCCAGCAGTGTGCAAAATCGAAACCGAAAGTACCGTGATTCAAGTGGAAGCAAAACGTTTGATTCAGGTACGAGTTAGTTACTTCTAGTCATCGTTTTAATGTAATGTAACCTATACAGTTTGATCTAATTGTGAGATGTTTTTTAATGTTGCAGAAAGTATCACTGAAGAAGAACGATCTACTAGATATGTTTCTACCTCACATTCAGAGGTAACTTGGCTGTTTGAGATAATGTTTCTGATCTTCTTAACATGATGAAACTTTTGTATCTGCAACTGGCAATCAAAATTGTATTTTGCGTATGAATGTTATATCAGGTTTGCACCCATACCTAATACTGAGTTTGTACTCGGATGTTGCAGTTATGAGCCTTAATGTTATGAAATCAGTAGCAGTTATTCAAACCTATAAGCTATATGACATGAATGGGATTATGTGAAGAGTGAGGTGTGGTTTCTTTAGGATGGGGGCTAGTGAGCTACTTTGCCCTAACTAACGGTCCGGTTAACCATACCTCCCTTGTTGATCAGAAAAGTTGTT
>JARVZY010003963.1:0-28453 GCA_030686995.1 Artemisia argyi
ATTGTGCTTTTTTTTTAGAGAATTAGCCCTTTTCATTTTGGGCTATAGCAAAAACGTATGAGATCATTTGTCATAAGCTATTTAAGATTATGCTTAAAGCCCAAAAAGTAAGCTTAGGCAAAAATGCATAAGTTTGTTTGGTTTAAACTTGAGAAACATGATAAAAGCTCGACTTGGTTGTATCAACTAAATTGCTATTACTGGACAAAAATGCATGATCAAAGTCTCACCCATTGACACAGATAGTAGATTTTGGTAATGTGTCTTAGAAAAATAAAAATTTATGAATCTTGGTTTCTCGCATCCAATAATTGAAGTTGTTCTGCGTATTCATCTACAGAGTTTATTACCCCATGAGATTGTTAAGTTGCACCACAGGAATCACTTATGGCCATAATCACTATAATTGGAACATAATCCAATAAAACTAAACACCAAACAACATATCATTAGTACATTGATTGTCATTTCAAGTATGCAAAGCCACTATATGTGTCTGCTTAGAGATCGACAAGATAAAAAAAAGCTACATTGTTATTTTGAGATGTCTCATATAACTATATAAGTGCTCACTATTTCAACAAATTAAAGTAGACTTTAACGAGTAGATATGATATTTGATTAGTGAGTAGTGTAATTAGTGGGATTTTCTAATATTTGTGTATTATTAAAGTGAACAATTAATACAAGACGGAAGGAGTAGCTTTATAATGACTAAAGTTATTTTTAAAAGTAAAACGGACTAACAAGTTTATATTGTTGGCATAATAAATTATGGTTTACGAATCATGTGATACGCAATAGATATCCAGGTTTAGAAATAGACAATTTAAACTCAAACGCCAATTAACAATGTGACGAAAGAATACATAGTGAAATTTAGATTCATAATTAATAATGCCCTTTATTTTATTACAATAAACAAACCCGAAAAAAATGTTGTTATTCTATAGTATGCCTGTATAAAATTATAGCTATTTAAGAAAATTTTTGACATGAAATACTACTCTCATTGTGTCATGTTTTATTATTCTATCTTTTCCCTGTTGCACATGTTTATTTTTTGAGAAAAAGTTTATATGCATTCGTATTTTACGAAAAAAAATCTTTCAACCCGCAAGCACATCGCTTATGTTAGATATAAGACACATTGCTCATCAACAACTCAGGAGTAACCACGTGTCCAAACAGCGAGCATAACATCAGTGCGAGTTACTTGGCGCGAGTTACCTGTAATACGAATTATTCTCAAATACAAGTACCATTTAATTTAGTGCCGCACGGTTTAAGTCTACTATGATGTTAGAATATGGACATTATTTTAGTAGACGTATGTTAGGATCGAACTTGAGATCACGGGATTGCACACAATACGTATGAAGAGTAAAAGAAATAATTATTTATAAATGTTATAATTAATTATTAAACACAAAATAAATAATAATAATTAGTATTATTGATTAATGACTAATTATTTATTAAACGAAGATTAGGAAAGTAATACTAGACAAAACATGGAAACAAGAGAAGGTTCCGGATAACCCTTTTGGGTTCTATGGCCGATCGGCATAAGGGGGTACCACCTCCTTATGTGCCTTGAGCTCCAAGTTTTGTATAGTATATAAGCAAACCCAAGATGCATGTTTTCTCATAACTTGTACACACACATCTTGGTGTTTTCTCTCCCTTTTCTTTTCTTGGTCGATTCTTATCAAACAAACCCTTAGGGTTTCGATTTTCATAAGATCAAAAAGATTTTGTGTTTATTACTTGCATAAACTTTTTCTTGAATTAGTACGTGTGTACAAGAACGTGAATCAAACACACTATTGTTTGATTCTTGGATTGAATTACAAAAAGGTAAGGGGTAATTCTTATAATCCTTATAAACCCTAATTAGGGTTCTTGGTTCCGGAAGATTGCTTTGATTCTTGTTCGGGCTAGAATCACAAAGGTATGTTTACTATTTAATTATTGATTAATTAATTACACGTTATTCGATCTATTATAATTGCTTCCGCTTATGCTCACTTTGATGTACTTGGTTTATTTATATGAAGGTCATGATATAATAATTCCAACAGTGGCATCTAGAGCCGTTATAATGTGTAATTAATTATCGAAACGCATAAAAAATTGGATCTTGATTATTTTAGTTACATGTTTTTAGGGTTTATTTGTTAGATTCCTAACCCTAAAATATTTTATGGGTCGATTGACCTTAATAGGGTTTTAGGGTTTATGGTTTTTAATTTTTTTAATATGATTAGAAACCCTAAGATGTCATGTTATTGTTATGCGTTTTAGTAAACGATCTTGGTGCAATATGTTAATTGTTAAGCTAAATCCATGAAAAAGTGCATATTTGCATGGATTTTTATATTTTGTAATAATTTAAATGGCTTAAATTGTTTATATGAATTAATGGTTAAGTTATATCGAAACATGTAAATTTATTAATAGATGTCGAATTGGAGAAGACTCCAATATTAAGTAATCAATTATGTGCTATGTGGTATTTATTTAATTTTGGCTTACGCAATCGATTTATCGATGTATGTGGCTCTTTTTCCAAGAAGAAGAAAGCCTCAATTGAATTAATACGTTATACACCTAGATTTGATTATTAATAGGACTATTGAATAAGATTTGCATGTGGCTACATGTTTTATACATATTTAATTGTTATGATTATGTATATTTGTTTATTTAGTTGTTTTATTTTTTATTGTATATTACTTGTTTTTGTTTATTTATTGTGTTAGACATGTTTATAAACGAAAAGGGTAATTTTTGAATAGAAAAATAATACGGACTAAATAATGGCGAAATTGTTTTGGTTTTTAAGAGTTTAAATATCAAAGAATTGGTTGATTGATGTTTTTGTACGTAATGGTTAAATAGGCTCGACCGAAGTTTACACACTACAAGATGGGTATAAGGATGGCAACGCATTAAATTGTGGCCTTAGAGAGACAACATTCTGTCTTAACGCTCGTTTGTGTGTAAATTAGACTTACCGAACAACCATTACATGTACATTGTCATCTTAAGGGTGAATAATCCACAATTCCACAATGATTATCCGAAACACTAAGCTTTCGGGCTTATGCAAAAGTACGATATAGCGGACGATAATTGATGGTTATTCTTTAATTGGTGAACCCGATACCTCAATCAAAACTTTGTTATTTTACTCTTAGTTAATTGGTAATAAAATTGTTTTGTAAAACCAATGTTATGAAGTTGTATGCATGCTTCTTCATACATTATTTTGATCACATCAAAATAGTTATACCCTTATAAATTAAGTCGAATGCCATCTAATTAAGAACACTTGAAGTTGTAATTTACGTCAAGTGAGACTTGGCGAGATTGCAATGGAAAGGTAAATTTCATAAATTCATTGCTAGCAGATCAACTGATGTGATGGATTTGTGAGTTTGCAGTTTTTAAGTTAGACGACTTAAATTGAGTAGGAAGTGAGACTTGGACTCATGGCATTAAGATGGAGATGAAACATGCTTACAATACAAATGTTTTGTGATTGTAGATCCCATAAATCTAGGAATTGCAATATGATATTGGCAATTATTGTTCGACAATTACCTTGTTGAATACTATCATTACTAGCAGATCAACTGATGTAATGATACTATGTCAATTTAGGATCCTAGCTTTAAGAAAATACTATGGTTTATATGAATATTTTCCAATGGGTATTTTATTTTCTTAAAGATCTAATTATCGAAAATACTGAAATTGAATTTTGTAATTCGTTTTAATGTATTAATGCAACGTTCAAACCGTAAACGTATTTTGAGCTTTGGTAAATTGATCTAGTTCTGTTTTCAAACAAATGTTTGATTAAGAAATATTTACTTAAAAGACAAAAGAAATCTCCTTTCTATGAAGGAAGAGTGAGACACAATCCTATTCCTTTTCATGAATGAGAAAGGATAATAGGAATATTAGATATGTCTAAATTCTAATATAACTCATAGCAAATTTTAATGGTTAAGAAAATTGCATACATTTTTCATAAGGATTTTATCATCCTCATTCGGTGATCAAATTCTTAGTAACAAATATGATATTTGGTTAACAGAAAATTATGTATGACATTTTATGAGTTATTATAATTAGAAGCTAGACTAATTACTGCAAAATGTTTAAAGACAAACTAGTTGTTTTGACTATTTTAAAGGTGCTACATACATTGTAAGATGGTAGACCTATTAAGGAAGAAATTGCATGCCCAATTTTCAAGTTAATAGCATTTGGTGGATAGTCCATCATTTACGTAGTAGAATACACTTTTAGTGCATAAGTAATTGTTACGTATGGACAATTAAAGGTGTAGGAAAGTTAAAAGTACACTATTTTCTTTCACTGTATATGAAACATTTTAAATGTTTTCAAATTCAGTGAGAGTATTGTGTACTTATTACTGAATAAGAAATTATTGTAATGATCTTTAATTCAGTGGGAGTTACAAGCTTTGTTATCTTGGTAGCTAAAGATAATTACTTTCCAAGTATAGACACTCATACTTTTAAGGATAGTCTTATACGTTTCCTTACTAGACATTGTTGTTCTACATCTACTTGTTATGCTAAAATCTATGACACAATCATATTGATCACATAAACAAATGCACGGCGTGTTGTTTATCAACTATATGAGGTTGTTCCATGCACAAGTGGGAGAAATGTTATCTTTATTGTGTGCAAGAAACAACTCATAAAAAGATATGATTTAATGGATTCTCTTGACTACAAGGTAAGAGAATAAAGTTCTAATTTGAATTATACTTAGATAATTCTAGAAACACTTGGTGTTACAATTTATGTTATGTGAGAGCTTAGCTAGATTGCAACAACAAGGTGAATTTCATATTTCATTACTAGCAGATCAACTGATGTAATTGAACTATGAGAATTTGCAGTTTCTAAATTAGAATAATGTTTTAATATGAATTATACTAAGCTAATTCAAGAAACACTTGGTGTTACAATTTATGTTATGTGAGAGCTTAACTAGATTGCAACAACAAGGTGAATTCCATATTTTCATTACTAGCAGATCAACTGATGTAATTGAACTATGAGAATTTGCAGTTTCTAAATTAGATACCTATTAGAACATGTGTCAATATGATATCAAGACTACTTTAATTAGTATATTTATGAATTCTAGGAATGACATAAATTAACAAAGTAATCTAATGCTGCTTCAATCTGAATATTTATGTGTTCTTGGAATGACATAAATAAATGAATAAATAATGTTGTTTACATTATTGTGAAGTAATATATTAACTTGAAATTACTATTGAAACCAAGAGATGGTGTTCATAATTACTTTAGTTAAACATGTTTATGTTTCATTGTAAAGATATAAACATAAAGTCTTTTAATTGTTACAAGACTTATAATAAAGTAAGACGTTATCTTGTTATGTTTTTTTTAATTAAGACATATACATGAAGTTATTAAATTGTTAAATGACTTATAACGTATAGTGGGATTATAACAGTTTATGTTTTCTTGTAAAGACATGAACATGAAGAGACTTTGTAAAAAGTATTTGTGTTATAAAGCATGTAATTGAATATTATTATACCATTAAAATGACTTAGTTGGTAAATAAACAAGTCAAAAGGAATATGGTTATCTTAAATATTGTTAGATTGTCTTACAATATTAATACTAATGAAATACCAAATGTTTATGGTATGTTCAGTTAGGAAAATCAAACTCTTGTTATATTGTTTGATTAAAGATAACTATGACTTCTTTTCTTCTAAAAGTTATCAAGGTTAGAATGTTGAGTATGACTTGGACATATTTAATAAAACTCCAACATAGAAGATTAATAAGACATTATCATATGATGGAATGTGATGAATGTGATGAATCACATTAAGTCTTAAATTGAAGTTCTAAATTTGTTTAACTGCTTATGAAGAGGTTATTAACAAAGTAAAGTCAGGAACTGTTAATATGTATTTGTAATATCCCAAAAGAGAACATTGTATTGTTTCTTTATTTGCTAAGTATTTAAAGATAGTCTTTAAATTACTAAAAGCAAGTGGGAGTTTTGATCTTTAAATGATAAAATTACAAGATACATAATCTTCTAAAATACACTAGTAAATATTATGATGAAGTTTGATATTTAAATGTTAAATCTCAAGATGATAAAGTTTGACATTTAAATGTTAAATCTCAAGATGATGGAATTATCATTCATAGAATATCAATATATCTCAGATATTTGATTAATATGCTGAGGACTGTGATTTACAGGATTATTGTAAACCTGATAATCATTATGATACATTACCAAATATGAAATTGGGTAAAGTATACATGATATGAATGATTAAGATGATGTCCATAAAGATAATCAATTTTAGAAACTTGGTTTATCTTAATAGTTAGACTAGAAAATGAAGTTGAGTTTCTTCAAAGATTAGGTAACTCTTGTGGTTTAAATCTTTGGATAGAAAACATATGGACAATATTGTGCACGTATTTAATGCATATCTTGTGACAAGATTATTAATCACACTTAAGCAATTAACTGTGATTGAATATTCTTTTCTAAACACATTAAATATATAAAGATTATGATTGTCATATTTAGTTTCATTATATGAAATTGACAATGGAATAACAAAACTCTTTCTTGTATGATTACTTGAGCGAGGACGATAAGTAATCAAAAGAAGTTTATGAATTCAAATAAATCTTTAGAAGTGTACAAAGTACAATAATCCATGGATAGATAAATGCATGCATCTAGAAGATTACTCTTATATTTAATTATTAAATTCATGTTTGGATTTATAATTGAAATAAGATAATTTCTAAGTATTCCTAAAAGCTAGTGGGAGTATTATGTTTAATTTCTTAAATCATACATGTTGTAGAACATATGAAAAGTAACATTCCATATAAGTAAATGTTAAGTCTTAGTTTGAAATGAAACTTTACTTGTAAGATTTAGGAAATACGACATACAACCTTGGAATGAATGTTTATTGATGAAACATGTGCGGTAAATAAATCTAATATATCATGATATATGATATATTATTTAGAAAGTCTAAATAGATATGTATGACATGAATAAAATCTAAGTATGACTCATAGATTTTTCATGTATATCATGTTTTGTTGTATCATACTTGATTACAAGATGATTTGGCAATATTAATATCTAATTAAAGGTTATTAGATAACTTGTGTAATATTCTAATAAGAATATGTTTGATTATAGAATTACATCCTAAATCTGGAACAGCTTCCAAATTCTATAGATGAACAATTTTTCAATTGTTGTGAAAATTGTCATAGCCAACAAACTTGAAAATTTGAAGGGCATCAAACATTACACAATAGATATTCTAGTTTACGGAAAGTTTTAATAGCATATTGTTGTTGCATACAATGATGCTAATGAAATTGAGATGACACTCAATGCTAGTTATGGTAAGGATTTAATCCTTGACTGTTACTAGTTATGCTTACTAAAAGCATAGTTGCATTATACATTAAAAGAATAAGAATACTTTAAACTTTAAAATGTTTGGGAGTTTGATTATCATAAATTGGTGGTTAAGGATGTCACACATTTTATGAAATATTATATGGCATTGTCAAAATAGTTGAGTATGCACATACAAGAACTTCACTAGTTGAATTCTTGAAATAAGTATTCTTAAAATTCCGATAGATCAAAGTTGGATGATTTATGTCTTGTCAACAAGTATGAATGTCATTGCTTGAGACATAATTCATCAACAAGAGTTATCATGCATTGATCTATTTAGTATTTGGATAAGGGATGTTAAACAATTATTATGATAAATTGAAATACATGGTATGTTTAATTTATAATAAATTGTATCCTATATTTGTATGTTTAAATCCATGAATAAAGGTTATTCTTAAATTGTCCATTGTCAGTTAATAATATGGGAATATTATTAAATCAAGACAAATCTGAAGGTTGGTATAATATACTTAAAGTATATTGATGCGTAGTCATGCCATTTCAGATGATATTCGATGATACTGAATATAGGACTTATCCCAACTACATGATGTTACTTTATGGATTTTGTTATTAAATAAATCATGAGAAGTTATCCTCAGACTTGAGATGCAAGATAAGTGTCATGAATGTAGTACATTTTTGTGGAACAACTTAACGCTATACGTAACTGGTAGTCATAAGGGTTGTTTTCGAAAGTGTTACAAAGTTTGTGGGTTTTGCTTGTATTCAAGATAGAATTTGTTCCTTCATATTAATTTTGGAGTTTAATACTGCTGGGCCCCTCGTAGGGTTGGTAAGATGCATGTGCGGCCGCACCCAATATCTCCCCTGAATATGTTCAGAAGATTTGGTAATCTTGATCAATCATAAACAACGAGAAACAGAATGGTTAATTAAGGAATGACTTTAATCCATATCCTTATTAACATGGTATTAGAAACAAAAGGATAATAATAATGAGAAATCATTAAAAGGTTTTCCAGGAGCCTTACTCGAGATCGTACTAGAGGCATCGGCGTGTTGCAAGACGCTAACCGATGTGATTACACTATTAAAATATGTCCAAGTGGGAGCTGTTAGAATATGAACATTATTTTAGTAGACGTATGTTAGGATCGAACTTGAGATCACGGGATTGCACACAATACGTATGAAGAGTAAAAGAAATAATTATTTGTAAATGTTATAATTAATTATTAAACACAAAATAAATAATAATAATTAGTATTATTGATTAATGACTAATTATTTATTAAACGAAGATTAGGAAAGTAATACTAGACAAAACATGGAAACAAGAGAAGGTTCCGGATAACCCTTTTGGGTTCTATGGCCGATCGGCATAAGGGGGTACCACCTCCTTATGTGCCTTGAGCTCCAAGTTTTGTATAGTATATAAGCAAACCCAAGATGCATGTTTTCTCATAACTTGTACACACACATCTTGGTGTTTTCTCTCCCTTTTCTTTTCTTGGTCGATTCTTATCAAACAAACCCTTAGGGTTTCGATTTTCATAAGATCAAAAAGATTTTGTGTTTATTACTTGCATAAACTTTTTCTTGAATTAGTACGTGTGTACAAGAACGTGAATCAAACACACTATTGTTTGATTCTTGGATTGAATTACAAAAAGGTAAGGGGTAATTCTTATAATCCTTATAAACCCTAATTAGGGTTCTTGGTTCCGGAAGATTGCTTTGATTCTTGTTCGGGCTAGAATCACAAAGGTATGTTTACTATTTAATTATTGATTAATTAATTACATGTTATTCGATCTATTATAATTGCTTCCGCTTATGCTCACTTTGATGTACTTGGTTTATTTATATGAAGGTCATGATATAATAATTCCAACATATGAGTCTTTGAGATAGTGTATTATAATTTGAAACAGCACCTCAACCAAATGTGAGGAGACCATCATTTAACAGTATATTGAGTAACCTAATAATTATAAAATCTGAAAACATGTAAACATTTTACTGAAGCACTTACTGATACTTAAATAAGAAAATGAGAAAGAAGCAAGATAGAATTGAGAGATATTTTGGAGTAATTTTCTGTATATCATAAACATAAGACTTGTCCCTTTTAAAAGAGAACAAATACATAAACCACATACTACTTCCTAAAATGATGAAAACATGGAAACGTGGGCATCCCCATCAATCTCCTTTATTCTAGCACGTACAACTCTAACGGACATATATTATAATTAAGGAAAACAAAAGCAACAATTGAAATAGACCAATTAAATAATTGACCCAACATGACATCTTCTACTGCATGAGATTTTGCATAGACGACTTTGAATGTTGCATAGACTTGATCACGTAACAGCAGACACTCAAATTTATTGGTTGCTTCCATCAGCTCAAAGCAAGTATACAATTATGCGGCCCTGATGGTATAAATGGTCTGAACAACGGTAAGAGAAAACAGAATGATTGCAGCAAATAGTGCAATAGTACTCCATGGATTACTGAAATATACGCGTCTCAGCCATGCAATAGTATTAGGCCAATAACCATTGTAGTACGTATCCATTCGTTTGAACTCATCGGTGTAATAGAAATCTGTAACAAACGCGTTTTTGCATATCCTGTTGATCATATCTGCAGCCTCTTGGTTTGAACCAAGGTTGTTGACAAGGACTTTTGATTCTACCAGTTTAGCAATATCCTCTTTACTATCAATAAGTAGATCCATGGCAACTGCATATGATGTAACATAATAACGATCTTGAGGGAACGATTGCTCATAAGCAATACAGTTCCTTAAAATTAGCTCAGTGGAATCCTGAATAACCAGGGTTGGCATTAGAAGAGTAGGCTTACTCCAAAACCAGGGTAAACATGCAAAACGGGATGATTGAAATTTAATGGTCATTGACCAACCATCCTCTTGGTGAGGCTTAAACTTCATCCCAGATCTATCCAGTTCTACTATCGAGTGGGATGCTGGGATATTCGATGGCTTGGCACCTACAAGCTGGTAGCGTTTGTGCATATAGCCAAGAACATGAGCAGGAGTTGAATCTGAGTCAACATCTGTGGTTGAAATTTTTTTGAGCAAATCTGAGTCAATATCTGTGGTTGAACATTTTTCAGGCAAAAGAGAACAGAATAGTTTAATGTAGGGTGACAAATATTTATTGAGAACGTTGCTAGGAATTGAATTTTTTTCAGGACGGAATAGCTTAATGCAGGGTGCCAAATATGCATCGAGAACGTTGCTAAGAGTGAAAGGCACTTCCCCCATGGAGCAGTCAAACAAATCTTGAAGAACAAAGAAAGGGACATGGTTTTCTAGCAACATCAGATCCAATGCAATACGAAGGGTTTGCATACTATTTGGGATATACAAATATTCTTCTCGCTTGAAACAGAATTCAAGTATGAAACAACCATCCATAACCATCATCTTGGCAAGCTCAACGTCACTGTAGTTCTTCACACCAGCATAAGATTCTCTGATTATGGATATTTTTGTCTTTACCTTTTGCAGACATGCTTCTAACATTTCCTTTGGTGTTGAACGAAGACGACAACGATTTAATAGGTCCTTAAGATAACATTCTTTCAGCCATTCAAATTCTTGCAACTTCGGATCTTCTCTATGTATAGGTCCTATAGAGACCAGCTGAGGGTTCAATGAACTTTCGCTAAGCTCTCTAAAAATTCTAGAAACCTTGCAAATGGATGGTTGACGTTGGTTGCCACGATGTTCTCCTCTTTTTGCACAATCAAGAAGAAAGCCTATAATCTCGTTATCACTTTTATCCATGTAGCATGGTGTCCGGTTGACATCCGTGATACGGTCAATGATCAGAGCAGAAGTGGATGCTTCATCTGAGTAAGATAGATTTCGCGTAGTCACATCTAACTGATTAATTTCAGGAATGTCCAAGCTATCATTTTTCTCCCCTGGTTTGACATCTCTCAACCTCCTTCCCACCAAGCTAATTCCGACATTGTCTGATTGATTGACGGTTGGAGTACTAGTGGACGCTTCAGCCGATTGAACTAGATTTTGCGGAACTGCAGCTGGCTGATTAATTTCAGGAATGCCCAAGTCAAAACTAAACACTCGCGGATATGATGAAAATTAACTGATAATCGCCTCTTAACACACACACATTTACAGATAGTAAAAATAAATGTAACATATATTGCAAAACTAAACACTCGCAGATAAAACTAGCCGATAGTCACTACCAATCAGATTGCAAAAATAAATATTAACCTAATCACAGAACTAAACATCGTTTGCTTATTAAATTAACTGATAATCACTGCCTTAACACACACACACAGCACAAATTATTAACTGATAATCACTACCTCCTAACACACACACAAACAGTAAAATTAAATTTTAAGCTAATTACACATTTACACGTACATAGCTAAACATTATTCGGTTATAAAGTTAACTAATAATCACTAAAACACACACAGTTACACTCAGTAATAATCACTACTACACAAATTATTTTTTGGTATGCCATTTTGGTACGGTTATAGCAAAAACCGTATCAAAATCCAAAAAAAAAACGTTATTTGGTATGGTTTTTAAAAAAACCGTACTAATAAATCATTATTTGCTACAGTTGTTAGGTAGGTTTTGTTAACGGTTATTTATAAAACCGCTCCAAAACACTTTTATTTGCTACGGTTTATTTTGAAACCGTACCAAAATTAATTTATTTGGTATATAAAACCGTACTAAGTAATTATTTATTTGCTACGGTTTGTTTGATAACCGTACTAAAGAATATTTTCAAAATAAAGGGTTACTAGCTAGTAAATCTCAATTTTTCAAAAAAAAAAGGTTAGTTAAAAGATTATAAAGACACGCATCAATTTTTTTATTATCGTTATACTAAAAAAAGTGCCAATTCGTATATTGTCATTATACTTAAAAAAAAAATGTTAACACTAGTGTATGTATATCATTTTACGGATTGGTATATCATTTAAAATGAAGTATAATCATTTACATTCATTTGTAAAATATTGTATATGGGGTTTTACGTATAATAATGGGTGGTTGTATCACCAAGAGTCATTATGGATTTGTTGGTATGCGTAAAATCCCAAGTTCTGGTGGACGTGGTTTCAAATCGTGGCGGTCGTGGTGTCAAGCAGGTGTTGGATGTGGTCGTGATATTAGGTACTGGTGGTTGTGGTGTCAAGTCGTTATAGTTGTGAGGTGAGGTAATGGTGGTTGTAGTGTCGAATAATGGTGATTGTGGGGAGGAGTAGTGTTTGTCGTATCGAGTTTAAGGCTTTATTTGAGCAAATTTCCGTAGATGCTCTTTAGCCCCAATCCTTAGGAGGTCCTGCAGCTTCTCTTTTGTCTATAGCGAGGTGAGTGCAGTGTAGAGTCTATAGCAAAGTATGTGTGTGTTCTTGTTCATGTGTGTGAACATCTACTTTTATACTAGCTGGACTTAGCCCTACGACACAAGGATTGTGGAGACTAAGTTGTCTTCTAGGGATATCGTTGATAAGCATCAGGCTTGGTCCTCGTGGTCCAAGTTGTCGTCATGCTACAAGTACTAGCACTGGACCAAGCTTCTATGCATACTCATACATCATCCACTACTAGAAAAATGCTATTAGCAACAATTATTTTAACAACCATAAACAAATCGTTGTTAAATTATGCATTTAGCATCTAACTTTAACAACAAAATTGTTAACAACGTTGCTATTTTTTTTAGCAACAAAAAGTTATTTGGTATTTATACAAATGACCATAAATATTTGTTGATAATTTAGCAATAACTAAGCAAATTTCATTGCAATCTAAAATTAGCACCGGTCGAATTAGAAACTAACACCAATTGATGCTAATTCGACAGGTGCTAATTTGAGAATGCAACGAAATTGCTTTAGTCGTTGCTAAATTAGCAACAAATATTTATGGTCATTTGTAGAAATAGCAACTAATTTTTTTGTTGCTAAAAAAATTGCAACTTTGTTATCAATTTCGTTGCTAAAATTATATGCTAACACAATTTAGCAATGATTTCTCTATTGTTGTTAAAATAATTGTTGCTAATGGCATTTTTTCTAGTAGTGATCGTACACTGCATTTCAGCTACTAGTGTACTTGTTCTAATGCAGGCACTACTCCGTCATTGTATAAGCGGCCAGTGCAGGCACTACTCCGTCATCGTATACTATGCCAAATATAAGTACTAGTTCTGAAAAGGCTTGATTTTTTTTTTTTTTTTTTTTTTTTTTTTTGGTTCAATTTATGTGTTGGTAATGTTTGTTATTATAGTTTTGGGTTAATGCCATCAAATAACAACAAACTTTTTAGTACTCAACTTTTTTCAATTAACGAATCACATAATCTATTGTGCTTATGACGGGACATTCTTTTTACCGGCCAGTATTGTTAATGTTAGCTACTTGATTTATTTTTATATAATCGACTCATCCTTTTAACATATCTTGTATATCAATATCATCTCGACTAATCCGTTATACATCTATTGCATATCCAATTATCCATATCATCTCGACTCACCTGTTTAACATATCTTTTATATCAATATCATCTCGACTCATCCGTTATACGTGTATCCATATTATCTCGACTCATACGTTAAACATCTCATGTATATCCATATCATCTCAACTCATCCGTTTAACATATCTTGTATATCAATATCATCTCGACTCATCCGTTTAACATATCTTGTATATCAATATCATCTCGACCCATCCGTTTAACATATCTTGTATATCCATATCATCTTGACTAATCCGCTTAACATCTCATGTATATTAATATCGTCTCGACTCACCCTTTTAACATATCATGTATATCAATATCATCTTGACTCGTCCGTTTAACATGCATGTCGTTTTGAATATGATTATAAATTTTTAAATAGAAAAGCTAACAACGTTCATTTTGACACGGAATGGTGTATCTGCTATTTTGTTCGAGCTTAGTTCAACTGTAAATACCAGTTGGCATAGATTTAAGCTTTTCATATATATTATTTCGAGCTTTTCAAGCTAAGCTCGAGCTTGGCTCGAATCCTGCTCGAGCCGAGCTCAAACTTGGATGGATAAAGCTTGACGAGCAATCGAGCCAAGCTCGAGCCAACCTTTTATCTTTCGACTCGAGCTCGAGCCTTGCTGAGCTCGGGCTTGGCTCAGCTCGATTACACCCCTAGCCAAGTGGATGGTGACTAGGGTTGTGACAACCGGCAGTTTAGGGAGTTATTTTAAAAACCCGCATTACGTTAAAGTTCGTTTAAAATTTTTATTTAGAATTTTATTTCACAACGAACTTGTACGACCTATTTTATGGATATTTATAATTAATGATGTTATGGAATTCGTGAATTATTTTCATAATTCATTCTTGATTTTATGCTCGGTGATGTATTCTTAAATTCTCACTAGTACTACGTTGACTCCGGCACTAGAAAACCTAAAAGTTTAATAACTTACGAGTTTTAATACGTTGGATGTTTAATAACGTATTTATTATAAATTTCGGTGGAATATATATATAAAGCTGTCAAATGGTGAATATAACGAGTTTTGGGAACGTTTAATATTTCTTAGTAAGTTTTTACTTACGTACGGGGGCGTTTTTATAAACTAATATTGGTGATAAAAAGGTTTCGTGTGCAAAATATAAAGAAACTAAGTAGAGGGACCTAAAGTGTAAAATCTCCATATTAAAACCCTAACCCTAAACTAATAACTCATTTCCATCTCCACTTCACATCTTCTTCTTCTTCTCTTCTCCCTCACCGCCGGCCACCCCACATCCGGCCACCACCGCCGCACACCACCACACACCACCACCTCCAAAACACTCCCCACCTTCTCCTTGATACGTAGTGGTGATTCACGCGCCCAAAAACCTCCCCCCTCGTCTCGATTTACCATCTTCGACTCCACCCACATCTCCTCCACCATTTTTCTTGGGTTATCTTTGTAGATCCGCGGGTAAGTGGGCACAAGGTGCCTCGATCTTGTTGAAAAACTTACCCAAACCCACGAATTTCTATTAATATGGTTCGGATTTGGTATAAAAGGGCAAAATTAATAATGGGTTTTATTTAAACTCGGTAAAATCTTGGTTTGGTATCCGGGTTTTGTTGTTTGGTTGCTTTTCTTTGCGTGGTCGACCCAAGAGCCGAGGGCCTCCCCCTCGACTTATGATGATTCCGAGTTGTGGGTTATCATTCGACTCGGTTTCGTGTTTATTGACCTTAATTGGTCCTCGTGATTGATTATCTTGAGTGGATTCTTGCTTGTTGTTCGACTTGGGATGGAGCCGACGACCCATTGGGTCGGTTTGGTTATTTATTTTGGTTGGGTCGAGCTCCCGTGAGCTAGCCGAGACCTTGTGGTCTCGGGTGGGACCCACGTGACTTGGTATATGTTTTCGACTCGGGTTGACTTGGTAACTTGACCCGGATACGGTTATTTTTGAGAAGCGTTTGTGGTGTCGAAATATATATATTTCGGCAAAGTTTATTTTTTATTTTTTTTGGTTATTTATTATTTGTTGGTTACTATTATTATGACTTAATTGATGTTTGAAGCGGTTGACGAGTATATTGGACTCGTGGTATTAATTGAAGTTGTGTTGACGATAAAGTGGTTTGGGGACCGATTGTGAGACGGTCACTTAGATTGACGGAGATAGGTTAGTCGGGTGCCGTAGTCGGACCCTATTGTTGTAGCACGTGGATTGAGATTGTGTTGGACGAAGATATTTTTGATTGTTATGACTTTTATATTACTTTGGACTTGGACAATGAGCCGAGAGTCATGACTCGGACATGTGACCATTTCGTATGACTCGATAACTATTACAATTAAAATGTAAATAATAAAACTCGTAATAACAATTATTGATAATATAAACGTTTATATGAATATATAGACGTGAATAACGTATATATAATTATATAGGCGCGTATATTAATAATAATAATAATCACGAGTCGTATTATAAATAATACAATTAGATATATATTAGGCTACAAAAGTGGCGTAATATTATTGAACGTATTATTATTATAAAAATGTGTTATAAAACGAGAAACTCTCGACAATTATTAAACGTTTAATAAAAATGTCATTTTGTATACATAACGGGTAAACTTATCGAGTTATGTGGAGTCGTTGCCACTCGAGTCCAGGTAAGTTTTATTTGTGACTTTCGTGTTGTCACGGATATATGACGATTAATATAAACGTTTTATATAACTAAATAACCACTTAACCGTAGGGTTGAACCGGGTTATTTGGCTATATGAAATGAATATATTAATGGGCATCGTATCCCACGGCGCCCATAGGTTGTGGTATATGTAAAGCGTAATAAATTGCGAGTGTATATATCGGGAAATCTGGCCAATTTGACGATATATATGAGAAATTTATTAAACTATAATATCTACCATATAGTATTTATGTGCTATGTGCTTTAGGATGGGGTGTAATCTTGGAAAGGTATGTTACGTAAATAAATATGAGGATTATCAAATCGACGGATTTGATAAACTTCGGCGATTTATTTAAATGATATATTGGGCTAATATTAGATCCATAGTTTATTTTATTATTCTTTATGTGATCTTTTTGGTTTGTTTTGAGTCGACCCACCACCCGTATGGATACCAAATGCAAACACACCAAACTAATGCGAAATGGATTTTCGGAAATAAAACGGATTCTTGTCCGGGTTTGGGAATATTTTAAATTTGAGAATATGATTTCTGAACGAGTTGGTAATGTTAGGTCGTGCCGAGTCCGTAGTTGCTGTTTCGTGAGTTACTATACATCTTATTTCTACCGACTTCTTCTTGCTATTTTCTGGACTTGAGGTGAGTCATAGCCCCACTTTTTACTCTTGAACTATGTTTTCAATACTTGGGGTGAGAAACGTGCAAATTATTTTACGTGGACTATTATCGCTTTTATATTCCTTCTAAACTTGCTATGCGTATGGACTAGGATCTATTGTCAGCTTTAGTCACACATGTTGTGTGTAGTATTCAAGGTTGGCTTATTTGGTTATTGGTGGATTGTCAGCTTTAGTCACATATATGTTGTGTGTACTATTCAAGGTTGGCTTATTTGGTTATTTGGGATTGTCAGCTTTAGTCACATATATGTTGTGTGTACTATTCAGGGTTGGCTTATTTAGATACTGTAGTGTGCACCTATAGGTTATTAATACTCCGGAGGTTATCCGAGTATTTATGGTATTGCGGGGGTTACCCGAATATCTATGTTAGAACGGAGGGTATCCGTATGTTAGGTTGGAGCGGAGGGTATCCGTAGGCTTTTAGCGAATCCTTAGTCTAGCTAGCAAGCGTTTTGCGTATATGTCCACTATATTGTTAGATGAATTTAAACCTATGATCTCACCAGCGAAAGCTGACTTTTAGCACGTTTTCTCAGGTAATTAAGTGATGAGATGCATGCTTGGAATGGAAGGCTCGGCCAAGGCTCACGGTTTATGGATCTATTTTTCTAAACTCTGATAATTAATTTTGGACCTACTGTTATTTATTTTGGGCCTGACTCTGAATGATGTTGGGATAAATGTAAACCTTAAAACCCCGTTTTGGTTGTGTTTTTATTATGTTTACTTTATCTCGTTCTATATTGTCTTGTGTTGGATACCAATCCCCGTAGCACCCCGAAAGCTTGTTGAGTCTTCCGCTGTATCAAATTTTGGGGGTGTTACAGATTGGTATCAGAGCCAAGGTTATAGAGAACTAGGTAAATAAACGCCTAAACTATAACCGTATTTTATAGAAAATGATCCTTGACCACCGCCCGCCAGCCCGCCAAGCCGAAGCATCTTCTATTATTTGAGGTATTACGAGATATTTGAGATGATTATTAGATTTGGGATTTATTGAGATGATTTGAGGTTTATGGATTTTAGTAATAAGATGGCGTTTTCAAGGAATTATATGGTCTATATGTTTTATAAACATTTTAGTAATGCGGTGTTTGAAATTCTTTTTATTGAGATTATATGTTTGAACTATTTGATGAGGATTTTTAGTATGGTATTATGAGTTGTGATTTAGTTGTTTTGAAACACTTACACCTACCCTACGCTGTTGTCACAGACCATGGCCTCCCATTTGCCCGATGTCGTCGAGGATATTCTTACTGCACCGGTTTTACCTGCACAGTTCACTATGGCATCTGATGATCCTTACCAGATGGCCATGTCTTCAGCTACTGTACCACAGGCAGCTTCTACTTCAGCACTACCTGCTGCATCTACGCAGGGACCCTCATCTTCTCTAGGGCTCCCTGGTACATCGAGGCAGCTTACTCTTCATCAGGCTTTGGCTCGTGTGGCCCCACGTTTTGCCCACCGAGCTACGGCACGCATGTCGGTACGCCCTACTCCATCACCTTTACAGATTGATGCTCACTCTCTTCTGTCTGAGGCGCCACCCACATCATTGCGTCGTCGTCCTAGATCACCTACTACATCTCCATATAGTTCACCTAGTAGGAGACGACGAGTGATGAGGTACTCTTCCGATGAGGAGGAGGAGGAGTACGAGGGTGAGGATGAGGCTGATGACCCTGAGCAGGAGGATGACCCTCAGGAGGCTGAGCAGGGTGATGATGATGACCCTGAGGAGGAGGATGACCCTCAGGAGGATGACCCTCAGGAGGATGAGATGCCTGATGATGATGATGATGATGAGTTAGTACCACCAGCTCAGGCTGAGGAGCCTGATTCACCTGTACATCCGATTGAGCCTGATTCACCTGATCATCCGTTCTTGTTTGAGTTGCCACCTGGTAGTCCCGTTGAGTCGGATGCATCTTCCGAGGTTTCTGCTGAGCATGCAGAATTAGGTGAGATTGGTAGGTTGTGGGCTCGGATTACTGAGCTTGGTGAGAGGGTTGCACGTGTATCTGATCGACTTGAGAGAGTTATTGGAGAGTTTTTAGCGGATTTGAGAGTTGACTTGACTGTCGTTGTGGGCAGGACTACTGAGTTGAGGAGAGTTTTGATGGATGTCCATGAGCATATCGATAGTTTGCAGCGAGGATTTGTTACTGCTCGTGAGGCCGACCGCAAGCTATGGCAAAGGAATGCCGAGCTAGAGAAGGAGGTGGCTGACCTCAAGAGAGACCGAGACACCCATAGCGTGGAGCTAGGATCGTTATGGAGGGATCTTGATGGCTTGAGGCAGGAGTTGAAGAGTCTCCGCCAGCCGCGTGGCTAGTTGCTTGGGTTATGTTGTCTTGTTGCTTTCTTAACCGAGGAGTGTTCGGTTAGAAAAGCTATTTATCATATTTTGATGTATTTTGTTCAGTATTCGTCTCTTTTGGAACGATTAGTACGTTTTGTGTTATCCGTTAGTTGGAACGATGTTAGATCGCTATTGTATGGTTGATGGTTATTAGTATATGGTATTATGTGATTTTGGGTGTTATGGAAATTGAGCCCTTATTCGCTTTATTGATGTTACGTGGTGTATTGTTGCTATTCTTTCCATGACATGGTTTTGTTGAAATGTTTTGTTGAGCATATCGATAAGTTCTATTGGAGACTCATGAACTGGTATGATGTTACAGATCAATGGCACCACGACGAAACCCTGTTAGGGCTACCAGAACTGGTCCTGTTGTGACTACTCCTGGTCGCCGAGGACGCCAACCTACTCGAAATGTTGAAACCCCTACTCCTGACAACTTGGACACCACTAACCGCAACAACAGGAATCAAAATGTTGATGTTCAGGGAGACAATGATCATGTTCCACTTAATGCACCTACTGTGGATCAAGCAATGATCAATCAACTTGTGGAGCAAAGAGTTGCTGAACTACTAGCTGAGTCAAATCATTCCAACAATTCTGCTGGAACTTTTCCACCTGTTCGTGCTAATGGATGCCAATACAAGGAGTTCAAGATTTTTGGACCTATTGAGTTTGGTGGAACTGAAGGAGTGGTTTACTTAGTAAGATGGATTGAAAAGACTGAGTCTGTGTTCAATGTCAGTGGTTGTGCGGAGAATGCGAAGGTAAAGTTTGCTTCTTTTACCTTCAAGGATGAAGCTTTGACTTGGTGGAACAACTACCGAAATGCAGTTGGGAGTGATGTAGCTTATGCCATGACTTGGGAGCAATTTAAGTCTTTGCTGATTCAGACTTATTGCCCAAGGAATGAGGTCAAGAAGCTAGAGATTGAGTTTTGGAACCACAAGGTGAAAGGTAATGATATGGCGACTTACAATCGTCGTTACCAGGAATTAGCCTTGTTGTGCCCAGATATGGTGAAAACTGAGACTCAAAAGATCGAGAGGTATACTGATGGGTTGCCTGTAGCTACGAGAAATGATGTGATTTCTGCTAGGCCTGCAAAGATCCATGAGGCAATCACAATTGCTCAACAACTTATGGATTCGTTGGAATTAGAAGAAGCTGATAAGGAGAAGAATGGAAAGAGAAAGAGAGACCGTCACTCTAAGAGTTATGATCACCGAAGCAAGAGACAAGCTAAGGTTTATGCTATTGGGAATGGAGATAAGAAGAATCAGAACGGTGATGCACCCAAGTGTGATCGTTGCCACCAACATCATACTGGATGGTGTAGTGTGAAATGCCAGAATTGCTCAAAGAAAGGACACACAGCTAGGGATTGTAGAGCCCGACCTCTTGCTATGGTTCAAGCTGCTCCTAAGATGAGAAATAAGGCAGATGTTACTTGTTATGGGTGTGGGAAGAAGGGACACTATAGGAATGAGTGTAGAGAATCGCGGAACCGTGGAAATCAAGGCTCGGGTGGTAATGGGTACAATTATGGAAACCATGGAGCTGGAGGAAACCGTGGACGACAAGATAATGGGGACCAACGTGTGGAAGCTGGAGCTACTCAGGGAAGAGTGTATGCACTCGGGAATGAGAGAGGAGAAGATCCGAACGTCGTTACTGGTACGTTCCTTCTCAATAATCGTTATGCTTCCATACTATTTGACACTGGTGCCGATAGGAGTTTTGTGTCCACTACGTTTGCACCCTTACTAGAGAAACCCCCGATGGCCTTAGGAATTGTATATGATATTGAGTTAGCAAATGGAAATATAGAAAGGATTAATACCATCATTCGTGGCTGCACGTTAAATTTCTTGAACCACCCTTTCAACATAGATCTTCTACCCGTCACGTTAGGAAGTTTTGATGTCATCATTGGCATGGATTGGTTGTCAAAGTATCGTGCTCACATACTCTGCGACGAGAAGATCGTGCGTGTACCATACGGAAATGAAGTCCTAAATATATTAGGAGACCGAAAGGATTCTAGGAGCCCATCCCGATTAGCAGTTATATCTTGCACGAAGTTACCGAAGCTAATGGAGAAGGGATGTTACCTTTTCTTAGCCCAAATTTCTGAGAAGGGAGAGACGAAGAAAAAGGAAAGGTGCATTGAAGATGTGCCTATAGTCCGTGATTTTCCTGACGTGTTTCCCGATGATTTGCCGGGAATCCCGCCGACTAGACAAGTGGAGTTTCAGATTGAGTTGATACCTGGTGCTGCACCTGTAGCACGAGCGCCTTATCGTCTTGCACCTACCGAACTAGAAGAGTTGTCGAAACAATTGGCGGAGTTAGCTGAAAAAGGATTCATAAGACCAAGTTCTTCACCTTGGGGAGCCCCAGTCTTATTTGTGAAGAAGAAGGATGGATCGTTTCGTATGTGTATTGATTATAGAGAGTTGAATAAGTTAACGGTGAAGAATAGATACCCGTTACCTAGGATCGACGACTTGTTCGATCAACTCCAAGGATCAAGTGTGTATTCGAAGATCGATTTGAGATCGGGATATCATCAACTTCGAGTTCGCGAGGAAGATATTCCGAAAACGGCTTTCAGAACCCATTACGGGCATTACGAGTTTCAGGTGATGCCGTTTGGGTTGACTAACGCACCGGCAATATTCATGGATCTCATGAATCGGGTGTGTAAGCCTTACTTGGACAAGTTCGTGATTGTATTCATCGATGACATTCTGATTTATTCAAAGAGTGAGAAAGAGCATGAGGGGTATCTAAGACTCATCTTAGAATTGCTCAGGAAGGAGAAACTCTACGCCAAGTTTTCGAAATGCGAATTTTGGATTCCGACGGTACAATTCTTGGGTCATGTGATTGATAGAAAAGGAGTCCATGTGGATCCTGCTAAGATTGAGGCGATAAAAGATTGGGCTGCACCTACAACCCCAACCGAAGTTCGTCAATTTTTGGGTTTAGCTGGTTATTACCGAAGATTCATTGAGGGATTTTCGAAGATAGCTAAACCATTGACCAAATTGACTCAAAAGAGTGTTACGTATGAATGGAGAGATAAAGAAGAGGAAGCATTTCAATTGCTTAAGAAGATGTTGTGTAGTGCTCCTATCTTAGCGTTACCGGAAGGTAACGAGGATTTCGTCGTCTATTGTGACGCCTCACATAAAGGATTGGGAGCCGTGTTAATGCAATGAGAGAAGGTGATAGCTTATGCTTCCCGACAGCTCAAAAAGCATGAGAAAAACTACACTACCCATGATTTGGAGCTAGGTGCTGTGGTTTTCGCTTTAAGAATATGGAGACATTACTTGTACGGAACAAAGTGTGTTGTATTTACTGACCATAAAAGTCTACAACACATCTTGAATCAAAAAGAGCTCAATATGAGACAGCGACGTTGGATTGAGTTGCTAAGCGATTATGATTGTGAAATTTGCTACCACCCTGGTAAAGCAAACGTTGTCGCTGATGCTCTTAGTCGAAAGGAAAGAATACCACCGTTGCGAGTTAGGTCATTGGGAATGACTATCGTATCGCCATTACCGTCTCAAATACTTGAAGCTCAAACGGAAGCGTTGAAAGCAGAAAACAGATCTGCCGAGAGTATATTCGGGATGTCTGATAATGAGAAAGGATTCGTTAAGCGTTCTGATGGATTGTTAGGTTTTGGAGATCGGATTTTGGTACCTTTATATGGAGAAATTAGGGAATTGATTATGCATGAGTCGCATAAGTCAAGGTACTCTATTCATCCTGGGTCCGATAAAATGTACCAGGATCTTAAGAAGTTCTATTGGTGGCCAAATATGAAGGCAGATATAGCATCATATGTTAGTAAATGCTTGACATGTGCTAAGGTTAAAGCTGAACACCAGAGGCCGTCAGGATTACTAACGCAACCGAAACTTCCGGTTTGGAAATGGGAGCGGATTACGATGGACTTTATTACCAAATTACCAAAGACAGCTAGCGGTTGCGACGCTATATGGGTAATTGTGGATCGTTTGACTAAGTCTGCTCATTTCCTGGCAATTAGTGAAGATGATAGTGTGGATAAACTTGCGAGGTTGTATGTGAAGGAGATTGTTTCTCGTCATGGAGTTCCGATACCGATTATTTCTGACCGCGACAGCCGCTTTACTTCAGCGTTGTGGCGATCACTTCAAACCGCTTTGGGGACGAGACTTGATATGAGTACTGCATATCACCCCCAAACCGATGGTCAAAGTGAGAGAACTATTCAGACTTTGGAGGATATGCTTCGTGCATGCATCATAGACTTTGGTAAAGGCTGGGAGAAATATCTACCCCTTGCGGAGTTCTCCTACAACAATAGCTACCACACAAGTCTCAAGGCTGCACCATTTGAAGCTTTATATGGTCGTAAATGTCGTTCGCCTATTGGTTGGGCAGAAGTTGGAGATAGCCAACTCACAGGCCCTGAACTGATTTTGGAAACTACTGAGAAAGTAGCTCAGATTCGTGATCGATTGCAAGCGGCCAGAGATAGGCAGAAGAGCTACGCCGATCAGAGACGTAAACCATTAGAGTTCTAGGTTGGAGACAAAGTGATGCTGAAAGTCTCGCCTTGGAAGGGTGTAATACGTTTCGGGAAACGTGGTAAACTCAACCCACGCTACATTGGACCATTTCTGGTCTTAGAAAGAATTGGGCCCGTGGCTTATAGGTTGGAATTACCACATGAACTGAGTAAAGTTCACGACGTGTTCCACGTTAGTAATTTGAAGAAATGTCTTTCCGATGAGATGCTTGTCATTCCAATGAAGGATATTCGTGTCGATGAGAAATTGAATTTCGTGGAAGAGCCAATTGAGATTTTAGACCGTGAAGTTAAACGACTCAAGCGAAGTTGCATTCCGCTCGTCAAGGTTCGTTGGAATTCCCGACATGGACCAGAATTTACGTGGGAACGTGAGGACGAGTTCCGGAAGAGATATCCGAAGCTTTTCACTTCGTAGATGAATTTTTCCGAGTGAAACCCGGGACGGGTTTCTTCTGAGACTGGGAGGATGTGACAACAGGCAGTTTAGGGAGTTATTTTAAAAACCCGCATTACGTTAAAGTTCGTTTAAAATTTTTATTTAGAATTTTATTTCACAACGAACTTGTACGACCTATTTTATGGATATTTATAATTAATGATGTTATGGAATTCGCGAATTATTTTCATAATTCATTCTTGATTTTATGCTCGGTGATGTATTCTTAAATTCTCACTAGTACTACGTTGACTCCGGCACTAGAAAACCTAAAAGTTTAATAACTTACGAGTTTTAATACGTTGGATGTTTAATAACGTATTTATTATAAATTTCGGTGGAATATATATATATATATATATATATATATATATATATATATATAAAGCTGTCAAATGGTGAATATAACGAGTTTTGGGAACGTTTAATATTTCTTAGTAAGTTTTTACGGGGGCGTTTTTATAAACTAATATTGGTGATAAAAAGGTCTCGTGTGCAAAATATAAAGAAACTAAGTAGAGGGACCTAAAGTGTAAAATCTCCATATTAAAACCCTAACCCTAAACTAATAACTCATTTCCATCTCCACTTCACCTCTTCTTCTTCCTCTCTTCTCCTTCACCGCCGGCCACCCCACATCCGGCCACCACCGCCGCACACCACCACACACCACTACCTCCAAAACACTCCCCACCTTCTCCTTGATACGTAGTGGTGATTCACGCGCCCAAAAACCTCCCCCTCGTCTCGATTTACCATCTTCGACGCCACCCACATCTCCTCCACCATTTTTCTTGGGTTATCTTTGTAGATCCGCGGGTAAGTGGGCACAAGGTGCCTCGATCTTGTTGAAATACTTACCCAAACCCACGAATTTCTATTAATATGGTTCGGATTTGGTATAAAAGGGCAAAAATAATAATGGGTTTTATTTAAACTCGGTAAAATCTTGGTTTGGTATCCGGGTTTCGTTGTTTGGTTGCTTTTCTTTGCGTGGTCGACCCAAGAGCCGAGGGCCTCCCCCTCGACTTATGATGATTCCGAGTTGTGGGTTATCATTCGACTCGGTTTCGTGTTTATTGACCTTAATTGGTCCTCGTGATTGATTATCTTGAGTGGATTCTTGCTTGTTGTTCTTGTTGTTCGACTTGGGATGGAGCCGACGACCCATTGGGTCGGTTTGGTTATTTATTTTGGTTGGGTCGAGCTCCCGTGAGCTAGCCGAGACCTTGTGGTCTCGGGTGGGACCCACGTGACTTGGTATATGTTTTTCGACTCGGGTTGACTTGGTAACTTGACCCGGATACGGTTATTTTTGAGAACCGTTTGTGGTGTCAAAATATATATATTTCGGCAAAGTTTATTTTTTATTTTTTTTGGTTATTTATTATTTGTTGGTTACTATTATTATGACTTAATTGATGTTTGAAGCGGTTGACGAGTATATTGGACTCGTGGTATTAATTGAAGTTGTGTTGACGATAAAGTGGTTTGGGGACCGATTGTGAGACGGTCACTTAGATTGACGGAGATAGGTTAGTCGGGTGCCGTAGTCGGACCCTATTGTTGTAGCACGTGGATTGAGATTGTGTTGGACGGAGATATTTTTGATTGTTATGACTTTTATATTACTTTGGACTTGGACAATGAGCCGAGAGTCATGACTCGGACATGTGACCATTTCGTATGACTCGATAACTATTACAATTAAAATGTAAATAATAAAACTCGTAATAACAATTATTGATAATATAAACGTTTATATGAATATATAGACGTGAATAACGTATATATAATTATATAGGCGTGTATATTAATAATAATAATAATCACGAGTCGTATTATAAATAATACAATTAGATATATATTAGGCTACGAAAGTGGCGTAATATTATTGAACGTATTATTATTATAAAAATGTGTTATAAAACGAGAAACTCTCGACAATTATTAAACGTTTAATAAAAATGTCATTTTGTATATATAACGGGTAAACTTATCGAGTTATGCGGAGTCGTTGCCACTCGAGTCCAGGTAAGTTTTATTTGTGACTTTCGTGTTGTCACGGATATATGACGATTAATATAAACGTTTTATATAACTAAATAACCACTTAACCGTAGGGTTGAACCGGGTTATTTGGCTATATGAAATGAATATATTAATGGGCATCGTATCCCACGACGCCCATAGGTTGTGGTATATGTAAAGCGTAATAAATTGCGAGTGTATATATCAGGAAATCTGACCAATTTGACGATATATATGAGGAATTTATTAAACTATAATATCTACCATATAGTATTTATGTGCTATGTGCTTTAGGATGGGGTGTAATCTTGGAACGGTATGTTACGTAAATAAATATGAGGATTATCAAATCGACGGATTTGATAAACTTCGGCGATTTATTTAAATGATATATTGGGTTAATATTAGATCCATAGTTTATTTTATTATTCTTTATGTGATCTTTTTGGTTTGTTTTGAGTCGACCCACCACCCGTATGGATACCAAACGCAAACACACCAAACTAATGCGAAATGGATTTTCGGAAATAAAACGGATTCTCGTCCGGGTTTGGGAATATTTTAAATTTGAGAATATGATTTCTGAACGAGTTGGTAATGTTAGGTCGTGCTGAGTCCGTAGTTGCTGTTTCGTGAGTTACTATACATCTTATTTCTACCGACTTCTTCTTGCTATTTTCTGGACTTGAGGTGAGTCATAGCCCCACTTTTTACTCTTGAACTATGTTTTCAATACTTGGGGTGAGAAACGTGCAAATTATTTTACGTGGACTATTATCGCTTTTATATTCCTTCTAAACTTGCTATGCGTATTGACTAGGATCTATTGTCAGCTTTAGTCACACATGTTGTGTGTACTATTCAAGGTTGGCTTATTTGGTTATTGGTGGATTGTCAGCTTTAGTCACATATATGTTGTGTGTACTATTCAAGGTTGGCTTATTTGGTTATTTGGGATTGTCAGCTTTAGTCACATATATGTTGTGTGTACTATTCAAGGTTGGCTTATTTAGATACTGTAGTGTGCACCTATAGGTTATTAATACTCCGGAGATTATCCGAGTATTTATGGTATTGCGGGGGTTACCCGAATATCTATGTTAGAACGGAGGGTATTCGTGTGTTAGGTTGGAGCGGAGGGTATCCGCAGGCTTTTAGCGAATCCTTAGTCTAGCTAGCAAGCGTTTTGCGTATATGTCCACTATATTGTTAGATGAATTTAAACCTATGATCTCACCAGCGAAAGCTGACTTTTAGCACGTCTTCTCAGGTAATTAAGTGATGAGATGCATGCTTGGAATGGAAGGCTCGGCCAAGGCTTACGGTTTATGGATCTATTTTTCTAAACTCTGATAATTAATTTTGGACCTACTGTTATTTATTTTGGGCCTGACTCTGAATGATGTTGGGATAAATGTAAACCTTAAAACCCCGTTTTGGTTGTGTTTTTATTATGTTTACTTTATCTCGTTCTATATTGTCTTGTGTTGGATACCAATCCCCGTAGCACCCCGAAAGCTT